>CAMKVN010000528.1:0-27238 GCA_946474995.1 Funneliformis geosporum | reverse complement strand
CTACCACAATTTAATAAATACGTCAATCTTGATATTGACTGGATTATGACAACTTTTATCTTGAATGATAATAGCTCCTTCACAACTACTTCTTTCAAACACAGTACGCTAAAGAAAAACAGATATCGCATACTTCTTGAGATGCTCCTACTCTTAACATTCTCCACCTCAGACATCCTACCATTTTCACTTCCCCCATATGTCCTATTTGTTTTATTTCTGTTGATACCTTTCTTCACGTATGGCAATGTCCCAACAATAATATTTCATTGTCACAATTAGCTATAGAAACGAGACGCTCTTTGCTTCTTAAACTTAGCTATTTAAAAAACACTGACGCTTCGCATGATAACATTGTTTATCAGATCAGTCAACTATCAATATGGTCTCATACTCCAAATATACATGATATAGACTTCATCGACATCTTAAAAGGTTTGGTACCTGGTACCTTGGTATCACTACTCAACAATATCATATCTGACGTCAGCATCACCAAAGCTTTACTATTCTCACTATATTATGACCTTTTCAACACTATTTGGATTATTTGGACCCAAAGGTGTGATTCGTTTGAAAAATGAAAATTGTCTCGCCGTATTAACAATGATTATAAATCTGATCCCCATCTTTGGGTTACCTCTGGTTTCCCATCATCATCTCATATCATACCCCCTGTTTCTCTACTTTCTTTTGTCACTTCGGTTAATTCTAGTTCTCATTGGTCAAATTTTTGGTCAGAAAGTAATCACGCCTCCTACTGGACGGTTGGTTTAGTTTAATTTCTTTTGTTTTTATTCTTTATTTTAGTCTAGCATGATGCAAGGTTGGTATTGATCTTAGTTTAGTTTTTTTTCTCTTCTAGATAGATATTTTTGTATTTTCTCATTTTTACTTCTATACTTGTATAACGTAAATATAATAAAGACTATATAAAACTTCTGTACCATAAAAAAAAAAATATATATATATATAATTAATATATATTGTAATATTACAAATTTATATTGTAACCCAAATGATTTTTAAGAATTGCATAGCAAAGTGATCTACAAAATGATCAACATGTGGATTGATTTACAAATTCAATGACATAATGATCTACACAAGTAATCTGTGAAATTAATCAGATCAGTTAATAAAGAAATGAAGTAATAATTCATTAGCCTATAATGACATGTTTAACCTTCTAAACTAGAAACTCCAAATAGAAACTTTAATGAGAAACTAGTCAAAGGCTAAGTATAAGGATGTAGTAATAATTTAAAAATAATATAATTATATTTATATCTTTTCAAATGTATATATATTATAGTTATAGGACTATTGCATAGCAGTTAGGTAATCATTACTCAATTATTATAATGAAATTTCATAGAAAAATGAAAGAATTTTTACATAGTTTTTATGCAATAGATAGCAATTTGGTGTAGACATTTTATTATAAATAAGCTGAGTTTTTCATCATGTATCATTAGAAATTTAGGAAGAAATTTAATGAGAAAAACTTAGAAAATTTGAAAGATAATTTATAAGTTTAATAAAAATCTTTGCTAAATTGTCTCGGCAAATCAATCATTTGTGTCAAACATATTTTGTGTTAAATGACTTTGTGTCAATTATGTTTTAATATTATTGATTTATTCGTGTTAATAAATCGCTTAAGTGTTAAATTATTGTTTTGTGTCAACTATCATGTTTAGAGTCATCAACAAGTTAAAGTATTTAATATTGTGAAATACTTTAAGCTGAGCACCATCAACTTGGTTATAATAGGTTTATTATAATATTATCAAGGTAATTTCTCTAACTTCTTAGAAAATTACAAATCATCCATAGTGAATTGGAAGTCTTCATACTTGCCAATTCAGAAACTTAATTATGAAAATTCACTGACATCAATCAAAATTCAACATAATTAAAGTCTCTCCTAAATCATTGTAAAGATTAAGTTAAATCTTATTGCTACTTAATTGATTATGTGTTTCAGTCTGCCTAATCAATAGTTAGATAACAATATATACAATTAAACAATAAATTTTATAATATTACAAATTTTTAAAATAACTGAGGCTGTCATCTTTATTGTATAATTATAATATAGTATTATGCAATAAAATATGAAATATTAATTATATAATTATATTAAAAGTAAATTTTGAAGTAATAATTATTTAATATATTTGTAAATTTAAATGTATTATACATTATATTATAATAATTTATTGTGATCAATTGATCTACGTATATTATGATTTATCTGTTATTTATTTATTATACAAAAACATTTAAATAAATAAAAAAAAAATTATTAATGACAAATTCATAAAACTTTGTAAAAGTTAAAAATATAAATTGAAATAAAAATCAAAATAAAGATGCTTATATAAATATACAATAATAAGCTAAATATAATTATTATTTTTATTATAGATAGAAATTCAGTAAATTTTATTTTATGATTTGAATCACTCGTCTTGCAAATTGCATTTTTCACATTCATCTTCATCTGAAATAACATCCAAATCATAATCATAGACAGGTGCTTCTTGTGCAATTGTTAAAACGGGCGCGTGGTTTTTGCTAATCTAAATATATTATCAATAATCATTGTTAACTACAAGTAACAAAAAAATGTGATAAAAATATACAACGCTTAACTAACCTCTTCAACAAGGTTACAAAAATTTTCAAATTCTTCACCATTTCGACAATAAAATCCAAGTAGCATTGAAGGATCTAGTTGCGAAATTGGTATTTTACGTAACGTATCGCAATGAAAAGTTGACATCTCCTTTTTTTATCAAAAAAAATTTTTTGAATAATTATTATAATTATTACAATAGATATATATTTAACACAAATGCTCCTACCTCTTCAGTAAATTCTTGTATGGCTTTCAATTCTAATGCCGGCCTTGAATGATGTGGATCAAGATAAAGCAAGTCATCTCCTAAATGATATAAGAACATTATACATAATCGAAATTTTAAAAATATTAATCTAGTATTTTCCGTTCAATAACAAACCTTGAGTTCCAATAAAGTAATATGAAGATGATGGCTTCCCCCTATTTGAATGAAATATTTTTAAAAAATTCTACTAGGTAATTCAGAATTTAAGATTATTCTACTTGCCCAGCTATTCCTACACAATGTGGAAATCTAAAATATGCCTAAAAACAAATAAACAAATATAAAACTTTATGTAAGATGAAGCTCCTTTGTAATTATAATTATAGCTATATTATTAAATTATTAACTTTTAATGCATCATAATATATCGAATTAAGCTTTTCAGTCCCCAATCGCGTGGCAACCAGAATCAAAACTGATTGAAAATCCTTTCCAGATCGATTATTCTGCGCAGCATTGTATACTTCATTTTTATAAACTACACCATCTGTTGCAATGTGTACACTTAATTGTGCAGCTGGATAATCTTCTACCAATGCTCTATTGAATTTTTTGATTAGTTAAAAGTAAATAATTTTTTTTAAAGGAATAAAAGCTATGCCATACTTGATAGCTTGAGATGCTGTTGAAGGCCCAAACCATTCGCCAATACTCTTTCCAAGCAGTTTACCTAACAAAGCTACACGGTGAACGGAAAACGGACAACGTGATGACATGTCATCTATAAACCATGCAAGAATCTAAAATCACAATATGGAACATTTAGTTTTTTAATTAATAAAAAATAAACAAATAAATAAATAAATAACAACCTCTACATATCTATTCCATGTATCTTCACCTCTATTTACTCTTCGCCATTCTAAATAAATTAAAAAAAGAAAAGATCAACAAAAGTTGACCTAATTGATAAAATAATTTCTGTTATATCCCTGACAAGGATATATATATTAAGAAGATTACAGTAATATAATGAATTTCATATGATTATATTTATATTATAAGTAAAAGAATGAGATTCACAGACCTCTACCCAAAAATTGTACTATTAAAGCATTTGCAAGTAATGATTGACCTGACCTTAACATACAACCCCATCCTCCATCATTCGTAAAGTTCGTTGGTTTTATTGGAGCGTAATTGTGTCTATATGTACACCATATTCGTGAAGTGAAATCTTGAACAAATTCAGCTGGATAATTAGTTGATGATAATGTCTGTTGTTGTACCGAAAGATGCGGAAAGGTTCCGGGTGTAGTATAATAATAACTTGATGCTTCATAAAAAGTGCCATTAGATTCGCTCGAACAGCGATCTTCATTGACTTCATAATGTACACCCATCAACCAAATCGTATTATCTAAACTATCAAATAACCCTTTTTTGAAACGAACAAAATCAGGATCGTCCTTATCAGACTCGTCTCCATTTGTATCTTGAGAAGGGATCCAAAAAGAACTAAACCAGCTCGATATTTTCTTGGTAACTTCTCCAGTTCCTATATTTTCTTTTTCAATACTAATATTATCAGCATTACTGCGCCCAAGGTTTGGTCGTGGTCGTGGCCTAGTTGAGCCAGGTAATTCCACTTCTTCATCAAGAACATCTAAAACCTCAGCTTCAGTCATACTTGTCTCACGGATCCCGCCGTCAGACAGTGAGATGGAGTCTTCTGAAATTCTCTCTATAGATTTTGTAAATTCGTCAACCTTAGTGGGCTCAGAAGTCAAAACCCCAATGTTATCCATGTTTGTGAAAAATAGGTTATAATATATTCAAGGAGTGTATTTACTACAAAATCATAAATTAATAAATAAGCTAAACTGTGAAATTTTCCATTGGCAAGAACTATGATAAATCTTTAATTGGTAACTATAGTATGCCTTATTGGCTGATTTGATATTCTGTTACACGAACTACGTCAAAATAAACTCAATTTTAAAGTTGTATAGATATTCAAATCAACCAATGAATTATAATTAAGATCGTCACACTACATATCACAAAATTGATATCATAGTAAAAATTCAATTCCTGTCAAAAAATAAAGAGAAAAAGAAAATCAATGGCACACCTTCAACTTATTCTTGATCGACTTATTGCCGAAAATCTTCATGGACCTATATTGACAACGAGTAGTAGTAGTATGATCACTTATAATCAGAGAATATTGAGACGTGTTTCGCAACCTGAATCGCCGAGTACATTTCAACGAGACGACCAGGGGCTTGATTCGGGAGATCCGAGGTTGTCAACAATTAATTTTATTATATGCGTTCGAATGATACTTAAATTATGTAGTTATTCTTATATTGATATTGATACTTACAAATTCTTTTAGATGGCCAAATCTTTTTGTCGAATTTTTTCTCGAGAATAGTGATGCTAAAAATGATGATTTGTTATTTTTCGTAAGACACACGCATTCAGAAAACGAAAGTCTTGATCCAGTGTTCGTTAAAAGAAAGACCACTCCAAATATAATGCCACCTCTAGATGATGCAGTATTATGGAAAGAAACATTTTTTCTGAATTTGATCGTTCAGGTACCTGGACATAATCTAGATTAGACGTAAATTATCATATACATGTTTTATTTATTTAATCATTAAACAGATTTTCTGAATGATTTCGTGTCTCTTGAAAATTTTCTTAGTTACCTTGTAAATTAACGGTTGCAGTATGTACACGGACACCGAATGATGGGCCAAACCAAAAGACAAGCATGACATGTTCAAAGAAACATGTTTCAAAGCGTGTTTATGCTCTTCCAACTAAGTCAAGAATGGATGTTAAGGAAACATCTATGGAGTGTTCTTATCCTCTTATTTATTATGTGATTGATGATTATGAGGATATGTTTGAACATTTAATTGTCGCAGATGGAGAGTATTTATGTGTAGAATTGGCAGTTACTATGCCAAATAAATCAGACGATGATGATGACTTTAGCGATAGGGACAATGATAGTGATGAATATTATTATGATACTTCCACAAATAATAGCAAAAAAAGTAGCAGGCACAGAAGATCAATGACTAATGGACCTTTCCCACAACCATCAAATGATTCAAAAATCACTTTATTTCAAGGTGCTGCTTCTTATTCTTCTTTGTTGGGTATCTATAAACAAAAAGCGGCTAGTAAATTAAATAAGAGATTTAAGATGGGACCTGTAACGCCTCCTACTGAATATGTTATGATGCGAGGACCAGGCGGAAAAGGACATGCACAGGTTGGTTATAAATATTTTATTATGATTATTCAAAAGGTTGGATTCAAGTTTTTTTTTCGTTTCCCCCCCTTTTTTTTAAAAAAAAAATAGGTTGCAATCACTGCATCATCTTTAGATGAAGCCGATGAAGATTTATTGGATTTAACACCAAATGAATCAAATTTAGCACCTTCATATAATGCTACTTCATTAGCAACAGGAGTTGATTCTAATTTATCGTGGAATTTTAATAGCGGAAGTAACACCACAATTACTAACATTAATAATGGAAAAGCATCAATCAGACAGAGGCCAACTTCATCTAGTTCGTTCTTTCAATCTTTGAAAAGATTATCACAATCTATAACGGATAAATCTTCATCTGATCCTGAAAGTCTGAAATGCTGCATGACGTTTGTCAATGTTCCTTGGACAAGTATTATCACGTAAGAATTTATGCATTCATTTAAATTTTTTTTTTTTTTTTTTTTTGATATATCTATATTATTTATTTTATATATATATATATATATAATTTAGGGACCTTACAACATATGCGAAAAAAAACCAGCAATCATTATAAGAATTAAATGCTTTTTTATAGTTTTATTTCTATTCTATTCTATTCTATTTGATATTTATATGTTATTTGTAAAAAATGTTTTATTAGAGATTTATACTAATAGTAAATTTTTTTTTATATAATAAAAAAAATTTTTTTTTAATTGTTAGAATTTTAGGTGTTTATAAGTATTTAATAAAACTTTTTTATTTTTATATTTCAATTATTTCAAATAATTTTAATTATAAAAAAAAATTGTAAAGAAATTTAATAAATTATTTGTTTTATTGTATTATGCGAAACAACTGGATTGATTCGAAAAATTTAATCAAGCAAAGATATTTGATTTATTGTCAAAATAATAAATTATTGTTTTTTTTTGCGTTTCCAATGTTCGAGGAGAATTTTAGAAAAGAAATCAATAAAGCTCGCCTTCTGACTTGTATTAGAAAATAATAACACAAAGACGCTTGGAGACAATTATCGACAAAGGATCGATTCGATGCATGCGCCACGGACAACTTTTTTACGAAAGTTTTTTCCAAACCTTAATAAAATTTATATTACTTAAAAATTATGTATGTAGGTGTTTTATTTGCTCGCTCTACAAGTTTACTTAAGGCGGCGGATTGGGTTTTTACAGAACAATTTGACTTGGATGCTTTTTTTGAAAAAAAGCGCCACATACTTTAAACTATATAGTCACACATTTAGGTTTTTTTATATATATATAGTGTGCGGGGCAGATAATTAACCTGTTGATTCGTATGTGCTAAAGTAAGGGACGAAAGGGATGTACCTAAGGTCTTCTCATAATTTTTCATATAAAGTAACCATCCGTTTACACTACCCCAGATCGTGTCACCTGTACCATTTTTTGGCTAAGGCTTATTTTCTAGGTTCACTCTTATGAGATAGATCATTACAGGTTTCCTAGCGATAGAGGGATCATTCAGGCTATATAGGAGCATCATACTTATATCTTTATCAGAATATTATCACAATATTTGCCTAAATGGTAAACTAGCTGAGATGACCATCATATCCATTTCATTAAATAACCCAAGAATTGAACCTAGCCTCTAACCCTAGTGACAGCTTGATTAGATGGTATTACGGTATGCAATGCAGCTATTATTACCATTGATCTAATTTACAAAATTCTGATTAATCACTTTCTTTACTTCATTAAGGTCATTAAGGATCTTTGCAGTATGAGATATGAGATTATATCCATTATAGATTAATTAGTGATGATCAAGTTTCTATTGTAATACAATCAAATAATAGTAATGTTTATATACTTAAAATAGAAGGAATTAAACAACAAATTGATAAATTCTTTCTATAAAAAGAAATAAAGCTTTAAATTTTTTTGATACAATAAATAAGTTTGAGAACTCTTACATGATTATAATAAACAAGTTTACAATAAGAATTCTTACACGATTAATTTTACTTTATGAATTTTAATTAGTAGATCAAAAATAATCAATTTAAATTATTTCATAATTTTATTTTTTAAAATATACAATTACTTTCAAAAGAAAATTTAAAGTCTAATTATTAATACACAATTTCTAGTTTTCATAATTTTCACAATTTTTACAGTTTTACAATTCAATTTTAAATTATAAAAATTAAATAAATTAAATCAACGCATTAATCACTAATTTTTAACATGAGATTTAACCTGTAGCTGAAAATTTGGCTGAGTTAAATCCAGTTTAAACCAGTTTACTTAAAATTTTTGATTAGCTAAAAAATACTGATTTTATTGATAATACAATGCAATAAGTTTTTATCAGCATTGTATTTATTTCATTAAGTTTGATGAAGAATTCAAGGAGAATTTATTATCTTACAAAATTTATAAAATTTAAGCATTAAAAAAATTAATTAGATGTATAGGATTGTTATTTTATTATTTTTTATTTATGTAAAATTTATATGTTATTTTAAATTCCTTAATAATTCTATATACATTACAGAATTTTGATATAGAATTATTAATTATGTATATAAACCTTATAAAAAATATATCATTTTCTTATTTTGATTTCTTATAGGAAGCTAATTTTTAAAGATACAAACCTTAACTTAGTAGTAAAACTGTAAGTTTCTTATAAGTTAAAATTTTATTACATATTGATAGGCTATGGTATGATGGCTTTCATCTATAAACCACAAAAATATCATGTGACCTTAAAATTTTATAAAACAGAAATTAAATAATAAAATATTAAATTGAAACTAATAAATTAATAGAATAATATGAGCTGAACATTTCTATCAGTTTACTTTTAAAATTTATTAAGAAAAATTTAATTTTATTTAATTTCAAAGCTCAAGAATAAATCATATAACCCATATAGTAAAAAGACAAATTTCAGACTAGATTGTCGTATCATTTTTTACGAATTTTATGTGAAAATCAAGAAATTGCAGCTTAATAAAGGAAGACACATATGATTTTATCAATTTTTTTTTATAAAAGTAAAGATATTTTTCGAATTTAAAATGCTAAATTCAATGTCTAATTTAATGTCTTTAATTTTGATTCTTTAAAACAAATCGTTATTTTTTTGCTTGTATGTCCATATCAAAGAGAAACTTATCAAATGATGAATTACAAACAATAGATGAATATTAAAATCTGATAAATGTTCCATTTTTTATCTATTTTCCTGTATTTTCTATTTTTGAATCAATTAATAAATGATGCATCCATTATTTTTCATGTCTCGATTAATTAATAACAATGATTCATCTATCGAAGTGAAAAGCTAAAATTATAGAGCAAGAACAAGATAATAAAGGAAAGTTTTCAAAAAAATTAAGTTAACTAATGAATTTGACGAATAGAGAGATGATAATGATGGTGAATAGGATGATGATAACGAAATTAGTCTGTTAAATAAAAAGAACCTTTGAAAATGAACCTTTTGAGTTAATCTGATCAGATAATACATGTTTAGAAAAAAAGAAACGTGGACCTTATCTTACCAGAAAGATTAAAAAATCAACATATTTTGATAAATATAAACTAAGTGGTTCTTTTACAAAAGCTGCAAAAGGAACTGCTGATATGTTAACACTTATAAATAATATCAATCAATTCCAGATAATTTCGATGAAGTTTTGAATAATATGGATGATATGGGAAATGAAGAACAAAATAATCAACTTAATCTAAAAAAAGACTCGAAAATTTAAAAATTGAACTTAAAGAGAAACAAAAAACATTAACAGTGGTTGAAAATAATAAAAAATGAGCAATATTAGAATATTTAACAAGATTAAATAATGATGGAAAAGGAAAGGTAAAAGCCAGCACGGAAGCTGCGCAGTTGGTTTTTATTGAAAGTGTACTATTTAGAGCAAGAACTATTCAATATTGGGCAAATTATGAGCTTCAATATGATCATCTTCCAATAAGCCGTCAAGGTAAACATCAAAAAACACTATAATTAATAGATGATAAAGATATAGCAGAAAAGTGTCATATGTGGATTCAGTCTCAAAATGGAAAAACCACTCTATTAAAATTCAAGGAATTTGTTGAACAAAAACTTCTTATTAATTTAAAAGTAATGAAAAAAAAAACCATCAGTGAAGCAACTGCATCACATTGGCTAAATGTACTTAGATTTTTTTTAATCACAAAAACAAGGTAAGATTAATTTATTATTATTATTATTATTATGTATTAACAATAAAATTTATTAATTAATTTAATATTACTTAACTTAATGGTAAAGGCATTTACTACGATGGTCATGAATGTTCTAATGTTGTTGAATATCGAAAAATATTTTTGGACAAAATCTATAGCTATGAAAAGTATATGGCAAAATATGAAGGTGAAAATATGGGGCGGATACCACTAATATTAGGACCTAATGATAAGGAAATAATTCTCGTAACTCATGATGAATGTATATTTTACTCAAACGATAAAAAATGAGGTGTATAGGCAAAGTTCAGAAAATTGCCATTATGTAAGAAAGGAAATGGTCATTCTATTATGGTTAGTGGATTTTTGACGGAAGAATGCAGTCGACTTAAATTGAATTCATAGCAACGTCAACAAAACCCTTCCATACCTAAAGAAGCTCGAGTTTATCTTCAACCGGGAAAAGATCGAGAAGGTTACTGGACGAGTGAGCATCTAATTGAACAAATAAAAATGAAGGCTATACCGATTTTTGAAGCAATTTTTCCAAACTGTATTGTCTTGTTTGCATTCAATAATAGTTCAAACTATGTGACATATAAATCTGATACACTCGTGGCAAGTAGGATGAATCTCAAACCCAGAGGAAAGCAACTGAAGATAAAAGATATAGTTTTTGGACCAGATAATCAACATCAATCAATAGTCAATGAGAATAACAAGCCAAAAGGAATGAAACAGGTATTAACTGAATGTGGATTGTGGAAAGATAGGTTAAATGCTAATTATAAGTTGTGTAAGGATAAGATTGAAGATGTAAATCAGACAGATTGTTGAGCATGAAGGATTATTTCACTACAGCCAGATTTTCTGTCTCAAAAAAAGCGCGTTAGAGAAAGTAATACTAGAAGCTGGACATAAATATATATTTTACCTGAAGTTCCATTGTGAACTGAACTATATTGAACGATACTGGAGAGCGGCAAAAAGATATGCTTGAGAGAACTGCAATTATTCTTGGTTAGGCTTGCAATATGTTGTTCCTGCAGCCTTGGAATCTGTTAGTACAATTACAATAAGAAAATTTGCTAGGAAGGCATAGTGTTACATAGATTTGTACAAGAAAGAAATAACCGGTAATTGGTAGAATATGCTGCTAAAAAGTATAAATCTCACCGTTGCATTCCTGAATATGTACTGGTGGAATTAAATGAAATAAAATAATAAAATTCGTGATATAAAAAAATGCAATATTATGTGAATAAAAGCTAAAATCACATAAAAATCACATAAAAATCGACATCCAAAATTTTGGACTAGTGTGGTTTATAGGTAAAAGCCACCATATCAGTTAAGGTATTATATGATATATAAAACGATAGTTTTCATAAAAATTTCTTTATTATAAAACTGATAGCATATGAACTAACATATGTATAAATTTATTGATCAAGGTTGATTATGTTTAAATACTATATAGCGATAGAATATATAAATACAAATAAAGCTTTAGATCAACAGAAATTTAGTTTTCACTAATTGTTTTGTAATAGACATAATTTTATGTCCACTTTGTAGGAATCCTTTATACAAGTAAAGGAAGTGATTGATAAAATTTAGTAGATTAGATTAATGGTAATAATAGATTGCATTACATATCATAATATTGTCTAATCAAACTGTCATTAGGATTAGAAGTTAAGTTCAATTTCTGAATTGTTTGACAAAATAAGTATAATAATCATTTTATTAGTTCACTATTTAGACAAATCTTGTTATATTATCCTATAAATCCTACAACATTAATTGGATAAAATAGATGTATAATGTTTCTATATAGCTTTAGTGATCTCTCTATCTAAATTTAACAGTTATCTGAATTGCTAGGTTACTTATACAAAAAACTCTCTCAAAAAAGTATACAGAATGTTATTTTTAGAAAATAGTCTTAATCAATAGTGTAGATAACACAGTTTAGAATGATATAATAGATTAGTTACCTTATATAAACAATAGTACTAATCTATGAGAAAACCTTGGTTTTTTATGATTATTAATTTCTTTGGAATTACAAACTAATCCTATTCTAACATTATAAAAAAAAATAATAATCAGCTGATTTCTGATATAACCCTTATTTATTTTTAAAAATAATTAACTATTAACATTTTTTTTTTAAAATAAATATAAAATTTATTTAAAAATATTATAAAATATTAATATTTTATAAAAATAATTTAATTAAAATCTTTAAATTTAACAATTTTTTTTTTAAAATTTTTAATTTTTTTTTTTTTTTTATGCTTTTTTAACATTAATTTAATTTATAATAAAATATACATATATATTTTTAATATTAATAATAAGTATTTATTGTTATTATTATTAATTTTAATTTCTCTTTTTATTATCAAATTTTTTTATAAAAATGTAAAAAGATAATGAATTATTTAATTATCTTTTTTAAAATATTCCATGAATACAAATTCCCAATATTGAATCATCCATTATAGCAGATACGGGAATAAATGTAATAGCAGCTTTTATTTTAGGAAAATTATTTTTTATTTTTAATTTAAAAGCTAAAAAAATAAAATAAAAAATAATATTACTATCAAAATTATTAAAAACAAAGATTATATAATTTATAGATCAAAATACCTTTTTCAAATTTAATTAGATCTATATTAATCTTTTTAGAATAAAATATTTTAATAGACCCAATATTATTCCAAAATTTTGAACATTTAATTTGTGATAATGTAAAAAATTGATTAAATAACTTATCAAATCCATATATCATTCCATCAAGTAATTTCAATAAAGTTATATCTATAAAGGACATTGAAATTATTTGCACTCCTTTTTATTTTTTAAAAAAAAATAAAATTAGATAATATAAAAGAAAACTTACTTTCATTATTGACTTGAATAATAATTACACTACATAATATTGGATTCATAAACCATGCAGTTGTCTTTGTAACTATTGGTTCAAAAGTATCCGAAGTATCTGAAATATAAAGAACATAAAATATATTACCACATTTCATAAGCAATTTTAGAGAACTTATGTTAACACATATATACCTTGCCAAATCTTTGGTTCCAATAAAGGATTCTCAATACCATCATCATCACGATGTATCAGCACTTGCCATTCAACTTTACCTCTACGGGGAAGTGATGGAACAGAAAGATAAAGAACAGGTTCCGTGTATTTCTACAAAGTAACATGAATTAACGTGATTTAAATATACAAATCTAATTAGTTAAAATCATACTTTGGAATTCTCGTCACTTTGTCCGCAGAAAACTTTCCAAGCATTTTGTACAAAAGGAAATGAACTTTCATCATCAACAAAACAAATCGATAAAGCGGTTCTTTTTTTCACGTTTAATTTTAAAACTGAAGTAACATTTTCTAAATTTCTTAACGATAAAAAGGTTTGCGTTTCGAGTGTTGGAGGTAAAGGAAATTCAAGTGATGATGGTACAAGTCCTATTTGTCCTGCAATAAATGCATGACTTTTTATCTAAAAAAATATTTTTGAGAGGAAAAAATAAATCATATTTCTATGAAACAAATTTAAATCTATAATAACGAACTTACGATCGTGGCTTGAGAATATGGTCCAATATTTGCTGGAGCCCAATAAGAAATACTTTGAACATGCATGGTTTCTCTTGGATTAAAAGATTCGTCATTAGATATAGGTTTTATCGCCATCAAATCTATTTGAATTTTCGCAGGTGAAGGCAAATTGCTACCTACACAAGCCCTATAATAATTTAACAAAGCATATAACATAAAAGTTAAATAATTTTAAACTCACAAAAACTTAATACAACGTATTTACCTTGTAGGTGGATTAATATTGAAGAATTTCTTATAAATCGCATTCATTTTTCCAAATTCATCCATATCTTTAATAAATACATTCATATTTACTACATCAGACCAACATAGACCTAATCCATGTAATCTTTCTAATAAATGTACATAGAAAAGAAGTAAAATAAAATAAATATTTTTCTTCAACAAATAAAGATCAAGTATCGATTATGTTTATATACCTTGAAGATTTAACATGCACGCATAAGTTTCTTTCTCAATTGATTCGAATTGCCGTACTTGTAAATTATCATATGCAGTTGTACCAGATACGATGTAGTAAGGTGGATTTGAGTATGAAGAAAATAAATCTATTTAAGGGGGGAAATCTTTTAATAAATTAGAGTGAATTTTTCGTAAAACGTATTACACCATATTACATAATTACATACAGAGATTTTCTTCCGATAAAAAATCTTCGCTAAGGCTATCAATTTTAATCGATATCATGGCATAATTTGTTCTGTTATTATCCAATTTCTACAAGAATAATAATAATAATTAGATAATTTAAAAGTATCATAAAATAATTATTATCTCACCAATTGCTTGTCTGATATCGTAAAACCTTCAATATCTGTTTTCCATGATGGAATCACAACAACAGGATTTGATATAATCTCACTAGCTTGTTTTTCTTCAACAATTAAACTTTTGAGACGAAGATAGGCAACTATAGCAAATGCATCATCAGAATGTATAACTGTCTCCACTTCCTGACTAAAATAAAACGCATAAGTTAGACAGCTGTTAACAAAAATAAATTATTTCAACTAAAAATGTGCGTATTAAATGTAAATCTTACACTGCAAGTCGCTTAACAAATAAAGGACAATCCAAAGTAAATGTTTCATATTCACCACCTTCACCGCATATGTGTACATCATACTTTTCATTCTATTTACAAAAAATAAAAAACAACATGTTCGAAATTCATTTCTGGATAAAATAAGAATACGGTATGAAACTAACCAAAACGCATAAATATGGATATAATTCTGCGATAGACTTGCCAAGATGAGTAGGTTTAAGTCCTACATTTATAGGAATATATAAATAAAATAATAAAGTTCACTAATCGTCACATATTTATTTACCTATTGCAGCTACTTTAATTAAAATTGCATTTATTCCAGCATTAATCATTTCTTTCAATAATTCTTTCTGATTCTTTCGCCAAAGATAAGCAAGTGATGTCAATCCAAGACGATCACATCTATATAATATTGTAATACAAGTATAAATTTATGTAATCTAGAGAAAAACAAAAGTTAAAAACGGAATTACATTACACGTTTTCAACACGAACACGTTGGTAATTTGATAAAATCGCGCCAACAGAAACTGCTTGAATATCAGAATGTTCTTTCTATTGAAATTCCAAAAAAAATGTACTTAAATCAACATTAAAGTATAATAAAACAGAAATAAATCGCAAAAAATTTAAACAACCTTCACTTGTTTTAATAGTTGATATAAATCTTCAGTCTCATCACCCAAAGTTTGCTGATAATCTGCACTTTGAACTAAAGAGCTACCCATAATCTCACGTCGATAAAGAGGAAGATCCATGGATTCAGCAATATATTCAATCGCGCCGTGACCAACAGTTTGATAAAGAAAACTGTCAAGTTCATCTACACTACCCAAAAGTATGATTTAAGGCAATTATTATAAAATAAAAATGATGTGATGGGTTGAGAATTAAAATTCCAACCTTTTATGAAATTTGATTGTGGTTTTAAATTTGCCAATGCCACAATCTGATGCCCATTTGCAACACAATGCATCATATTATAACAGCTATCTTTTCCTCCACTGATTAAAGCAACCACTTTCATGATTTCTATGAAATGATCTTAAAAATTCGGTTTGCAAGACCTTTAATTAAGGAATGATTTAAGTTAGATAAAGATTCACGTAATACTCGATCAAAGAATTTCTTGATATCTAACTATCTGGCTACAGAATTGTACTCTGCATACCTATAACGCTACAATGCATTTGAAAATTAAATAAAGAAGCGCCTCAAACAGCAGAGTTGAATGACTTTACTATTGCAAATAATTTTAATTTCTATCCAAAGTCACAAATAACGGATGTATGAATTTATAACTTGGATATAATTTGCTTAATGAATATTTTCTTTTTCATTATTTTCATTAAAAAGATAAAAGATACTTGCCTAATTTTTGAGAATAAACTTGATCTTACAAAAATTACGATTTTCTCCTTTTTAAAGAAGACCAAAAAAAAAAAGATCAACCAATCAAATCGTAGATATCATTATAAAAAATTTTAGGATCGGCCTTCGCTGATTGGTATAATCTTACGTCTGGGGCCCTTATTCCGTATACAAAAGTATATAAATTAAGGAAGTGATTGACCAGGATTTAGTAGATTAGATCAACGGTGATAATAAATTGCATTGCACCGTCTAATCGAGGGTTCGATTCCTGGGTTGTTACCTTGTTAAGTAGGCTTACTCCCGGTCACTGGTTCAATAATGCACTATGTGGGCGGGGGGATGGTGCATGTTAATGGTTGCCTCATATGAAAAACTATGTTGAGACCTTAGGTGATACCCTCATAGCACACTCGGTTGTAATAATAAACTATGTATTTATCACACAAAAAAAAAAAAATAAAAATAAAAAATTTTAGGATCGACCGAAATTGAGCCCTTAAAATGATTGGTTGCTGAAACGATCAGGGTCGCGATCAAATCGATCAGTTTTTGTAGTTCACTTTTGATCGGATCGATTTTACAATTAGACGAATGCGTTTTAATAAAGATCCTCATTACGTCCATTTTTTGGCACAAAATATAGCTGTACCTATTAAGTATCTTGTACTTAACCTTCTTAATAAAGTAACTAATGTTGTCTTCACTTGAAGTTCTTCATCTTCAAGTTCAGTTTCGTCGTCTAAAATCTGAAATAATAATATTGAATATATTGGATTTACGTTGCTTACAATTCATGTCCGATCGATCGATAACAAATAATTTAACTTCGATACGATTGGTTACAATTTTTTTCGGTCGATCCGGTCCGATCTAGAAATAGATCGATCAAAATTTTAATTGATATTTAGTCTGAAAAAAATAATTTATTTATTGTGAATACAATTTTAACTCTATAATTAATCTTTTTATATTAATTATTGAGATGTCTTTGTTGAAGAATTTAAAGATTATTTTCTGAACTTTGATTATTTGTAGTTGAAAAATTATTAATCGTAACACTTGCAAATGTATCACTACTATGTCTAATGTGATGATTATTTTTGTCTTCAATGATTTCGTTATCTTTTTTGTTAATTGATACAACTCCAAAACTTTCAACATTATTTTGATCATGTGGAGGAACATATTTTTGATTCTTTTGACGTGTAAACAACGGTTTTAAAAATCGATCATCAAATGAAATAAACCAGTGCTTTTGTTCAGATTCATTGGATGTAATATTATTTAATTGGGCGGAATTTATAGAATCACTCACTAACATTTCTCCAGATTCAGTTCTTGGATGATGATGTGTCATTTCCTCTTCATCTTTATCATATTCCTCATCATCACTATCATTTTCACCCTCGTCTATACCTGTCTGAATCTTTAGAATTTCCAACATTTTACCAGTTGAACCTCCAAATACTATGACACTAAGTACAACAATAACAAGAATGGTTGTTAGCATTGCATTTGCATTTCTGCCCTCAAGTTCTGCCGTTAATGCAAACGCAACAGCTCCACGTAACCCTAAAAATCAAAAGTATTTTAACGAAATATTTAAAGTGAATGAATGTTTTTTAATACAAAAATGACATGTACCTGCCCAGAAAAGCATGATAGAATGTCCTTGTGGAATTGAATCAATTTCTTTTCGATATCGCGCTGAAGTATTCACTAAAAATGATAAGGGAAATATTGCAAAAAATCGTCCTAGGCATATAAATATCTGGAGATAATCGATTAGTAAAGTAAGTTTGAACAGCTCTTACAATATTTAATAATTCATAAAGAATAAAAAGTTTCTTACCGCTGTAAAAAATATAAATAATGGCTTATATTCAAGATCAGATTTTGTGAACAAAGTTAATCCTAAATAAATAAAAATGAAATTTTCCGAAAGTTGAGCTAATACATGAAATAAATATTTCGTTGTTCGTTTAGTTTTCAATGACATGTTATCATAAGCGTAATGCTTTAGAATTATGCCACAAAACAATAACGATACGATCCCTATTTACAAATTTATAAAAAGATAATTAGACAAGTATATTTGAATGATAATTTTTGAAGACAATTTTTACCTGAAGAATCAAGACCATTTGATAATAAATAAGAAGAATACGCCATCAAGGCAATTATACATGATTCTATCGAAGAATACTTGCGCAATTGCGAATGCTTTAACATGTATAAATTTGAATTAAGGACCTTTTAAATTACAAAATTAATGAAAGTATGAAATGTTATCTTTATGAAAGGATATCAAAGCGCACAAAACTCCAATGAAAACTCCAATTGATAATGAAACTCCAAATTTGAGCATGAAAGAGAAAATCCCGTGAAAAATATTGGAAACATGAAACTCTTGATCACGATATTGATTTAATGTTCTATAATAATAATAATAATAATAATAATAAAACCGAAAATTTAACAAAAAATTTATACCAAAATTTTTTTCTTTAACATTGAGTACTTACTCGCAAAGCACAATTGAAACAGCATCATTCAGCAGGCTTTCGCCAAAGATGATTGAATATAATTTTGGATCAACTTTTAATGATTGAAATATTGCAAGCACTGTCACCGCGTCCGTTGCTGACAAAATAGAACCAAAGATCAACGAATCAAGAAAAGATAATGAAAGTGAATCAATTCTGAAAAATGCCAATATTCCAACGAGAATTCTAAAAAAAAAAAGACAATCAAAATTTTGATATCATAAGTTTTATATCATGCAAGGCGTGAATTATACAATTAAAAATTACCCAATAACCAATGCTGATATAAAAGTTCCCACAAACGCGAATAGTAAGCTTGTTCCAAAATTTCTAAAAAATATTTCCTGTTTTTAATAATTGACTCGATTAGTTCAAAAATTTTCCCTTTTATTTTTTTTTAAAAAAAAAAAATTATTGAAATTAATTCATACCCTTTGCATTTCATACCCTGAATTCAAAATAATTGGTGGTAAAAGAATATTGAAAAAATATGTATAGTTAAATGTAACCATTTTTTGAATCGTTGAAGCTGGTGAAAGTCTGATAATTAATCCTACAATCATTCCTAAAAATGGAAGCTGATTATTATCATTTACAAAAATGTATAGCGATGAATTATAATTTAACTTTTTTACCTGCAAATATGGATACGATAGTTTCATGTATAACTTTGATCTGTTTTAAATGTAAGTAATAACTTGTCCATAATGCGCCAATTAATAAAACCGTTTGAATTAATAAGGCCCAACTTGAATAAAGCTCTTCCTTCTCAATTGGAGCCTCGGGTTCCATTGCTATATTATATTAAAAATGACGATAGTTTATTAATTCTCTTCCTTATATGCTTTTTAGCAGACTTTGTACGCGAAAGAGATTTTGCACATTACCTTAACAATATTTTGACGTGTAATAATATGTTATAACAATTAAAAGTATAAGAAATTTTAAAATGTCTTCAGTAAACACGTTATTATTGAAGCCTCATTTGTAATAAAAAAAACACTCTAAATGGGGTATAAAACAGGTCAAGTATCAAGATGGATTTTTGAGTTGTTAGTTTATTGGCTGAAGATGATCGTCGTACTACAAAAAGAGAAATAAAGTTTAATTTAATTAAATGTCAAAGAAATGAGAAATGAAATTAGTATCTTTCCTACTTCATAACGCTGTGTGGCTATCCCAATTTGGTTTCCGTGATAGAATTATTTTTAGGCCCAATGAAACTTCATTTTTTATTTTCAACCAAGCAGATTCTACGAACAAGAAGATACTCTACAGAGAAGGTAATAAAATTCACTTTTAATAAAATTAATAATATATAGAAACTTTGTTGCTCCAAAATATCAAAAATCCGAGATGGTAAGCATATCCTTAAACGGTATTCATCAGAATTATTGAACGAGAAATATATACACGATTCATGTAAAAAAAACAAATTTATGAATAGATGACTTTATTATTTAAATAATTTTTTTTTGAATTTACATTATATTATTTTATTTAAATGATTTGAGGGTACTTAAACAAGAAAAAATATATTTAAAACCGAATATATTATAAGGAAAAAAAATGAATTTATATTGAGAATAACTATCTCCTAATTTTGCGGCCATTGAATATTTTTATGGCATTTCGCTTTTATATATTTAATTTTTCGTCGCCGTCATTTGAGCTGGCGTGCGAAATAAATTTTTTGTTTTTTTGAAATTGAGGTTACTCTTTTAGATATTTGCGACCAAGGTAACAATCTTAGATATTTGTATTGATGGTGCAAAAGAATAATTATAATAATTTTTTACTTTTATGGTGTAGAACAAAATAATTTTTGTATTTTTATTTTTATGAGAAAAGTGAGGTTTAACTTTATAGAAAAGCCGTTTTATAAAGATCCCTTTATGTCGTGAAACGAAAATACGAACAATATTTTTTCATTTATTTATTAACTATTTATGGATTTTCATTGATTGAATGGACTTTGTCCCAAATGTATTGGATTATTATTCAATTAACTTTAATTAAGCTATGTTTCTAATAAGTTTAGAACTCAAAAAAAATTTTTTTTTTTTTTTTTTTTTTACTAATGTTTTATAATAATAAATATTATTAAATCTAAAAAAAATATATAAAGAATCCTATTTAACAACTTATAAAATATTCCTATAAATATATTATTATAAGTTTTATTTACTTTTTATATTTGATTGAATTTATTTTAATCAAAATTATGTTAAGACTGCATTAATAATTATTAAATTCTCATTTAAAAGAAGTTGCTAGTGATTCTTTAATAATTATATCAAAGAATTACCGTTTAGTACTGCCTAAAGTATCTCCTTTTGAGCGTATCCCACTTTAAAAGATCCGGGTATTTTACTAGATAACAAAAATTTTCACTATTTTAGGATCCGGGTATTATTCAATTTTAATTAAATAAGTTTTGAATAAGATCCGGATATTTTACATAAAGTTTTTAGTTTTAAAATTTAGATCACAAAATTTAATAAATTAATAAATTAATAAATTAATCAATTTTACAATAAATAATATATTTTTGAGCAATATTTCTATTTATTTATAATTTGATAATATATAATTATTGAATAAACATTACAGAATTATAATTTGATTAAATTCTATTAATTCCAGTTTTGGATTATGTTGCAATCTTCATTTTCTTTATAATAATTTTCTTCATTTTTATTATTCTCACCATCCGATTCACTTCCATTGCTATTATCTTCAAATTCACTTTCATTATTACCTTCATCTTCTTCAATTCCTCTTTCTTGATTATTTATTTTTTCTACTTTATTGAAATTAAAAATTTGATTATTCTCCTTCTCATCTAAGAAATTTGATATGCCACAACATTTAAATGAATGTCTAATCATATCAGAATCAATTGAATTCCAACTTTGTTTTATCCAAGTTGCTACAAGTGAGTAAGATTGTTGTTTGATCTTTTCAGTTAGTATATAATCCTTAATAGCTTTATTCATCCAGTTATTATAAAGATATTGAACCTATTTTACTTAGTGTTAAGTTAATTTATTTTAATTAAATAACAATCAAAATAAAATAATTACCTTAGATTTGAAAGATTTATTTAATGATATATCAAGTGGTTGTAAACAAAAAGTTAATCCACCTGAAATAATAGCTAGATCTGTATTTTTTTCATAAAACTGATTGTTTACTGCACTAGTTTTATAGCTGTAAAGGAGTCAAATACTAAAAGAGATTTTGGGTTTATGCCTCGTCTTGTACATTGTCTCCAAATGTTTTCTACCTACCAAATCATTTCATTTTCATTCATCCAACTTTCTTTATTAGCACAAATAATTACATCATCAAGAAACTTCTCATATAAAACATTTACGAGTTTAAAAATAATCACAAGAGGTAATTTTATTCTATCTGCTATACAAGTTAGAATAACAGTAAAATTGGAATGTTAAAATTGATACAGTTCTAGTATCATATTGCTTTACTGTTATATTATTTGGTAAATTAAAAGCCATTGGTGTTTTATTTATATTTGCAATTAAAGATAATAGATATTAGTATTCTTTTTGATGAAATAGAACATAAGATAAAAACTAACTTTGTAATTCAATATAATTTTCTGGAAACTTCTGAGTAATTGTTATTTTTCTTCTATTAACTATGTCATAAAGCTATTAACCTATTTTTGCAAAAATTTTGCATCTTTTATATCTAGAAACTTCACCTGATAAATTTGTTTTTAGCTAAAGAATGTACTTTTGCCTGAATTATATAATGTGAAATAACTTTCAATTGATTTCGAGATTCTCTAAACTATTCTAAAAGTTTAACTTCAAAATGTAGATATTTTAGTCACATATTACCATTAAGCTTTTGATTATAAGAAGTCATTTGCATAAGTTGTTTTTTATTTCTTATTCACTTACAAAGTTATTTTGGTTTAATTTCAAATTTATTTTCTGTTGATCATTTACTTTGACCATTTTCATAATATGTAATTATCATTAGTTTTTTCTTTGTTATCCATTGTCTTCTCCATTTTATTATAACTCTAGCATAATAAGTAAAGATGGTTCCTATAATTATTTTAAAAATTTTAACTAGTTGTAACTTAAGTTGCAACACTTTAAGTTGCAATATTTTATGAATTTTTATATTAAAATAAATTTATAAGGAGTTGCAACTTACAGAGTTGCAACTTCTTAATTATGGTGCCTATCTTTAATAATGAGTTTGAAGATTTTCACATACCATATTATTAGTACTAAAATAAATAAAATTGTTAGTATTTATCAATATAATTTTAAATAAATTTAATAAAATATATTAAATACCTTAAGATTTAAAGGTGAAGTATAAAAAAAATATGAAAGAAAAAGTGAAAAAGAAACATGAAATGCGAAATGAAAATATGAAGAATAATATTTTTAATTACATTTTTCCCTATTCAAAAAAATCTATAACTACTAAATTAGTATTAATGAAGTGTAAAAAAAAAATTTACCTATTTTTAAATTTCCTGAATATAATAGATTATTATTATAATTTTCCTAAAAAAAATAAAAAACTGCAAAAATAATACTATTTTTAAAAAACCCTCCTGTTTTATGTCTATTATAAAGATGAGGGACAAAACTCAAAAAAGGCAATTAATAAATAGCCGAAACTATATTAAAACATAGTGAGGGGTATGACAAAACCCCAAAACCTGAAATTAGCTGAAACTATATTAAAAATATAGTAAGGGATATGATGAAATTATTTTGAAGGAGTTTCGGCTAGCATCTTTAGTCTATTAATATAAAATACCCAACTATTATAAATATAATATACATTTTTTGAATATGAAAGATTCATCTGAATATATAGCATTAGTTAAAAAAATTTTAAAAATTATGGCAGCAGCCATTTTATTATATATCATATTTCAAGATCAGTATAGCTTTTACAGTGTATTAAAAAAGTCAATTTAAATTAAATCGGGATAATTAAATCAGTATTTATTGATTATCTAAAAGTTAATTTTTTTGTGATATATTACCATTAGGGTTTCACAATTTGATTTGATATTTGAATATTTGTTTGATTCGATCAAATTTAAATCAAAGAATGATTTATTTGATCAAATCCAAATTAATGTTTGATTCAATTTGATCAAATTCAAATCAAGTATTCAAATATTTGATTTGATTTGAATCAATGGTAAAGCTATCTCCAAAGCTTTAGAATGGTTCTTACTAAGAAAAATATAGTAAAAAGTGTCTCTGCAGCTTCAGAAATGCCTTTTTTACTAAGAAAACTATAGTAAAAAGCACCTTCGTAGCTTCATAAATGCCTTTTTTACTAAGAAAAACATAGTAAAAATGCCTTCATGACTTTAGAGACTAAGAAACCTAGTAAAAAAATGCGTCTGCAGCTTCAAAAACGTTTTTTTACTAATAAAATTGTTACAAAACTGAAATGGCAGTTATTACTAAGTTTTCTTAGTAAAACTGAAACTGCAGAGTTATTTTACTAAGTTTAATAATAAAAACTCACCTGTTACTAAACTTACTTTGTAAAAGTTATCTTTGAAATTTTTGCAATTAATAATAATTTTCTTAATTAAAACTTTAGAATAACTTTATTTTAATATATCATTATGGGAAAAGAAAAAATTTTTTTTATTTATTTGAAATTTCAGTATCAAAAGTATCTAAATTTCTGTTTGAGAGTTAGAAGTTGTTTGAAGGGAAATATTTTGAATATTTAAAGTAAAAAGTTTAGTAAAATTATTTTTATTTTATGAATTTTTGTTTGAATTTTTTATTTGTTTAGTAATAATTATGTTAAAGTCAAAAAAGAGTCTTATCAAAATTTATTTTCAAATTAGATTAGTAGGTCAGCAAATAATTGATTTACAAGATTGTTTTATGTTATATAAAAAATATGTTTAACTGTATTTTTATATTACACAGTAATCTTATAATCAATTTTTTATTGATCTATTGATCTGATTTTAACGAATTTAACTTGTTAGAATCGCTGTACTGAGAAAATCAGAATATAGTATTAGTTTTTAGTTGATTATCTACTGAAAAAAATTTCTAACACTTAAATTTTATTAAGTAAAAATGTTTATATTGGTTGCAAAATTATGCAAAACTAATATTAATAATTAAACATCAAATTTTTATTAGTTATTCTTTAAGATTTAAAGATTAAAATAAATATAAAATCATATTTTTAGTATAAATAGATAATGAGTATATATAAGTTTTTAAATTTAAAATATTAGGTATTACGTTACTTTTGAAGCTGTATATATAATATATTACAGATAATGATTCTATTAAGACTGTAATAAAGTGATAATAGAAACATATCAATATAAAAACACAAATAGCAGAAAAGGTTTAAAGAAATTACTAGAAAATAAAAGTGATAAATATTAAAAAAGCAGATATGTTAAAAAATGATAATTAAATTATAATCATTAGATTAAAAGGTAGTATTCAGATTATAGAAATTAGATTATATAGTAATATGCAAATTATAGAGTGTTATTCAGATTATAGAGTGGTATTTAGATTGTTTAGTGATATTCAGATTATAAAGTAATATTTAGATTATTTAAATTATAGAGTGATACTAAATCTAGTCTAAATATTTAATATAATTATATTAAATAGTAGTATACTCTTAAGCTCAATATTTTAATTAAAATTATAACTTAGATAATAATATATCTTAAAGGACTATTATTTAATACTAATTATATTATTTTTTAGCTACAGGTAAGTTGGGAAGTACAGTGTTAGTATAGTAATTAGTATAATTAGTACAGTTAGTATAATATAATAATTAATATAAAAATTAATACAAATACAGTACAAATACAGTATTAATTTTATCTAGTATATACAAAATTCACAATCTTGGCTATAGGCAGTATTATACACAGATGTCATTCCAGTAATTTTTAGCAGATACAGAATATCTGAAAGTCTATATCTAGGACTGTATCTGCAGAACAGTTGCGATATGAACTGATATTAGATATCTTTTGGCCAGAATTAATAAGAGATATGGCTAGCATTAATGCGGACAAAAGTTTCAGACATAAAAAAAATCTTGAATATAGACACAGACAGTTCAGTTTGGTCTTGTTCATATTTGTATCTGCATTCTATAATAATACTGCTATAGACTATACATGAAGTCGAAATAGATCATTTCGGATATCCAAAATGGTCAAAATGGTCAAAATCATTTTGACCATTGGAGGTGAAAAGTCAAAATGGTCAAAATGATGTCATATCACATGATTTTTATATATAGAAAAATTAAAAAAAACAAAAGACGTACGATTTCAGTCATTATCGCACTGATTCGTATAAAACAACTACCATTAGATTTCACCATTCGATTCCTTACCCCTCTTTCTCATTGGATTTTTTCCAAGAATTTTTACTTAAAAAAAGTGACTATTCAATGGCGGCTGCGGCTTAGTCTGCGAATAAACAAAAAAACCCACCTTTCAAAAATATTCCTCTCTTTGTTCCCCACACCCCTATCCACATAAAATTTTTCGAAATAATCTAAACAGTGTTATTTTTTGTTAAAATATTTTTTTCTTCACCTCTTTTTGAAAAAAATTTTTCCGTTTTTCTCTTTTTTCTTTTTTTGCCTACTAAAAAGTGGGCATCAAGAGGTATCCCAACTGACGATCATGATCGACATACTTTGGATAAACAAATCTCACGTGATGACACTTTTTCCCTTCTTAAACAATATACTCTCTTTTGATTGACCTCTGTCTTTCTGCAGATCCTTTATCGTCGAAGGTCACATGCAAATTCAGTGCAATTTTCTACATAGTGTGATGAAGCTTGCTTCCAGAATGATCCTAATCCCCTGGTTTGGTTGACGCCTGAAAAACCGTTAATTTTTTCCTTGCCTTGGATGGCTAGCTTGATTCGGTTGGTAGTAATCCAAAGTGATTTCACCCTTAGATCCTTCCTCGCTGACCTTCTGTGGATGTAGTATAATTTCATAGTGGATTCCTTATAATTTTTTTCTGTACTTATGAATCTATATGTACGAAAAGCCTCTGTTTGGACCTCTCTTTTGGATGTACCCTCTTTAGCTAGGTAGTTGTTATATCCAAAATTAACTGGACATTTTGGTTCTTATAGAGTTAGGTTACTTTTTTCTTTTTTAATAATTTCTATTTGTACCTATTTCCTTTCTTAGA
>CAMKVN010000527.1:0-27310 GCA_946474995.1 Funneliformis geosporum | reverse complement strand
CATTTCGACTTTTCATTTCGACTTTGACCTCCAAAGTCGAAACATTTCGACTTTTTGGGTTTTCATTTCGACTTCATATATAGTTGCAACTATGTTGCAACATATGTTATAACAGTGGTATGTTGCAACATATTCATAAAGGCTACCATCTTTATTCGTGAAAAAATGGAGGAGAATTATAACATCTATATATTAAAATCAATATTGTAAAATTACATGCAACCATGACACCCAGGAACAAAAGAAGCTCATAGACACTACCATTTTGCACAAATTCACCTTGCAGCTATCGGAAGAATAAAAATGAATGTTCATATTGATGAACATTACTGTTTAGCGTCGATAAAGGTATTAGATCTATTGAAATAACTTTTTCACAAGAAGTTTTAATGATCTTGCAGGATGATAAAGCTAAGGTATGATTAATATTATTATTCTTTCTTTCATTATAGTTGATTATTAATTCTTTTTAGGTTTATAGGTTCCGCTTGGAATGGCAGCTGTTGGAAAAACATTTAAGGCTCTACAAACAGCAAATGAACCTGTATCAGTTTCCGATCATAACTTTTTGAAAGCTTCAAAACATAAGCTAATTCTGTCAGTCTATTTAATTATCAACCCCTCTGATACGATAATTAGTTACGTTCCGGTAAAATGCGAATTTTATTCGCCCAGAGTTTTTTTAGGTATAAATTGTGAAACTCATGTAATAGACCTTATGCAAATTATAAGAGAAGTCACATTTTATGAGTTTACACATCATGAAAATTCTGTAAAGCCATTTTGGTGTATTTTAACTGATGGTGGACTAGATGAAAATCTGCGATTTCTTGCCAATATACTGAAGTACCTATTACTATTCAAAAAGTTTGACCTGGATTATCTAACCATCCGAACACATACTCCAAGATAATCAGCATATAATCTAGTAGAAAGAAGCATGGCAACACTTTCTAGTAAGTTGGCAAGCATTGAACTGGATGCATTTGTATTTGGCAAACATATTGGAAGTGTCGATGGGAAAATTACTGTTAAAGATGAAAATCTTGCACGTTGTAACTTTAAGTATATTGGTGAAAAACTTTGTGAACTTTGGAGACGGGACAATATTAATAGGCATCTTGTAATTACTACATACATTGAAAATCACAATCAAGCGGATTTTTTAGACATAAAATAGGAGTCTTGGGAATGGATTAATCAGTATGCTTAAATTTGCAAGTATTCACTTGATTTGAGAAAATGCAAAGATCGAAATTGCTGTAGAGAACCACATGCACCTGAAATTTATGACCTTTTATCTAAAAACAATGGTTTTTTATCACCTATTGTACAAGGTCGTGATGGCCATTTCTTAAGTTTGGTCTATTCTTTAGAATATTTTGGAAATTTACCAGGATATGATGAACACTGTCCTAGTATTACCTCGGAATTGTATAGCAATCTCAAATGTCAAAAATGCTTCAAATATTTTCCGTCCAAAACCTTTTTAAAGCAACATGCGAAGCTTTTTCATCTGAAAAGTGCAGAAGTAGGGATTAAAAAACAAGATGCTATAGAAGATAATTGTATAAAAGTAAGTGTATCTTCTAATATAATAAATGATGATTCACAAAAGCAGAAAAAAAATATCACAAAATTGAGAAAAATTGCAAAACTTTGGGAACAAGATCATCTTACGTTTAAAATTAATGATTTTAAAAATTAGAACAATTTTAATATTTTTGAACAATTAATATAATATACTTTTTTTTTATTTTTCGAATACTGCTTAAACTTTTAATCATAAACTTTTAATAAATAATGCAGAAATTTAATTTCGTGCAATATGCCATCTCGCGAGAAAACTACGTAATTTATCGATTTTCTAAATGGAATTAATGACAGGGGGGATGAAACCCGAAAATTAAAATGATATTATATCTGTCCCTTCTTGCATAATACTAATGTGTGACAGGTTATGCTGAAAATGTGACGCAGTTGTCAATTAACTTGTCTGACTACACATTCAGCAGTAAACAAATTAGACGCGATCACGTGTTTCAGTGATCTAAACAATTACAGTTTATGCCGCTTTGATAAACATAATATCACAATATCTTATGCCTTTGATTGAGATTTTTTTTCGTCATTTTTTCACACATACTTTCTTCTCAAACAAAACGAATGTCTTTGACACACAAAAGTGTCTTGTTATAAGAAAAAATCAAATAAATTTTATAAGTATTTTATTAGTTAATAAAAAATTAAAGTTTAAATAAGTTACACAATTTAAGTTGTGACTGTGAAACATATAAAATATGAACCGCTCAGAAAATACTTCACAGGTAAAAAATTTGGCATATAATAATTTATCATATTTATTTATTATCATTATACTGTATAAAATGAAGCTTTAATTTTCTGCATATTATATAGAGTTTTATCTTTAATTTTTACTATATTAATTTTTAATAAAATTATCATTATAATAAAGTTTATCAATTGATTTTTTTATTGTTATATTTATTATAAAATTTTTAAAGTTTATTATATGCATTATCTTGTATTTACTTAATTATTTATCTATTTTATAGGTCTTTTTTTGGTATTTCCTTCCGGAAGTATTAAAACAAGTTCTTTCTCAGGAGAGTATATATCTAATCAAAAAGTTTAATGAATTACCTCCATATCAAACTGCTGAGAATTTTGACATTACACAATTTGAGCTAAAAGCATATGTAAATGCAAATTGTGAAGAAGAAGCATACAAGTAGTTTACTTTATTTGAATCATATTCAAAAACAACAATGCCGCAAATAAGGGGTTTAATATTAAAGGAAACTGTATCATTTTTAGAGAACTATGTCACTGTATTCATAGTAATAATGTAAAGAAAAAACAAGGTATTTGTGAAACTAAACACCTACAATCTGTTCGGGCACGCAATATTAGTTGCAATGCAACTATCCATCTTCGATTAGAATGACAACGACTTCTGGATAGCCATCCATTAGAAGTTGAGTTGAATTTTAAGCATAATCACGTTATTAATTATGCAGAATCACTAAGTTTCTGTCGTGTTAACGAAAAAGTTCGTGAAGAGCTCTTAAATTCAATTAAAGATGGACATTTACCCTCTTCCACTTTACATACATATGAAGATACACTATATCTCAATGTTACAAATGAACAAGAGTTATTGAGAATTCTTACAAATTGAGCAATCAATCCTGATTACGCTTATGTTTCCGCTCTTTTTCGAAAATATAGAAAGGAAGTGCTTAGAAGCTATAATGGAGAATCTATGTTTAAACGTTTAGATTTAGTTATTGAGGAATATAATAATTCGGGCTGTGGAAAGGCTATATTACAAAAATATGATGCGCGTGTTGAAAAATCCTTTATCCTTTGTGTTGTAACGAATCTTATACGTCATGTGTATGAAAAAGTCCTCCAAGCAGGAGAAATGTGTTATATGGATACTTCAGCATCTTTTGATCCTCTTAATACTTCAGTAACACTTCTATAGTGCTCTTCCACTCAGCCTTTTTATTACATCAGACGAGTCAGAAATTACATTAGAAAATGTGGTAATTTTCCAAATTTTTTATTAATTTAATTTAATTAATTTATTAATTTTTTTTATTTATTTAATTAATTTCTTATTTATTTTAATTTTAGTTAAATTTATTAAAGACGATTCTCCCGCCAAATGCCTTTTATGAACGTGGCCCACAAGTTGGCCCAATTGTTTTTTTAACGGATGATTCGAGTACAGAACAAAATGCCCTGGAACTTTGCTGGCCAAATGGTAATTTTATTTTATCTATAAATATAAAATTCAATTGTTAAATATTAATAATTTAAATTATTATAGGAATTCGACTTCTTTGTACCTTTCACTTTTTACAAGTCTTTTGGAGGTGGCTATACGATTTGAAACATAAAATTAGAAAGAAAGATCGAGTATCTATCATGGAAAAAATGAAAAAAATCGTATATGCCTAATCGTGTTCAAAAATAAACAGGTATTATGATGAATTCAAGAAGGATTTTTATAATTATCCACAGTTGATAAAACACTTTGAATTTATGTGGGAACGTCGACAATATTGGGCTTCATTTTTTCGTTTAGGCTTACCTATGCATGGAAACAACACAAATAATTACATTGAATGAAGTTTTGATATAATGAAGGATATAATTTTCTCAAGAACACAAGCTTACAATCCTGTACAAGTATTTCAGTTTATAATTACAACTATGGAACGATTTTATGAAAGGAGATTACTTGCAATTACACATAAACATCCAGGGAATATTAGTATTGCAAAACGATTTTTATGCCCCAGCTGGGAAAAGATAAATTCAGATACGATTCAAAAGACTAATATAGAATATGAATTTTTGGTACCTGGTACAAAGAATATCAGCCTTTTATATATTGTAAATAGTGAGATCAGAGTGTGTTCCTGTCCCATTGGAATGTCCAGTGCTCCTTGTAAACATCAAAGAGCAGTTTCAATGAAATATCATATTTCTATGTTCAATTTTATCCCGTCTTTAACGCTTGATGATCGCATGACTTATGCTTATATAGCACTTGGTAAGTAATTTGTTAATCTTTTTTTCAAATAGCAAATTTGAGAGTTTAATAAATTAATTATGCTTATTTTTTTTTAGGTTATGTTGCTGAAGATAAGTCTTTTATGCATCATTGCACATGCAACCTGTCTAACAAAATCAAACTTCATATTCTGAAATGGAAATATCAAACAATACTTTAATTGTCAAGTAAGTTAAAAATACATTTTTTTATTTTTTTCTTTATTAATTAGTTATGAAATATTTTTACAATTTAATAATATTTTTATAGAGGGTCTAGAGAATTTAACGAGGAAGATGAAGGAATTGATATTTCTGAATTTTCTTCTTTTTTAGAAGTAGTTAAGTCAGATTATCAAAATTTTGATCAAAAATTACAAATTGCGTTGGATAAATTCAAAGATCGTTATAATGCAGCGAAGTTGAAATCCATACCCTGATTATGCTCCTTTCTTTATGACCTATATTGTGATTTAGACCCAACAGTTCATATAAGAAGTGGTACAAAAATACGGGTCCAAGTAGAATCGATTAAACGACGAAAAGTAGAAGATGGTGGTTCCAAGTGAAGATTACCTATTTCTAATAATAAAGAAAAAGAGAATTCAGATCCTATGGCTATTCCAGTCCGTAAAAAGAAGAAATCAGGCAAAAAAGAACACAATTTAAACAAAAATATACTAAATAATCGATTAAATTAAAGTGATATAACAAGCATTTATAATGAGAATTCGAGAATTTATAGGGAGATTATTGCTTTCTCGTTGGTTTCGCATTTTTTTACTTTTAATAAACTTTTGAAAAATTAATTTTTATTAATTATATTTATTTATTGCAATTTAAAATAAATTTCCATAAAAAATTCGCGTTTTTTTTTTTTGCTTTTTACTATGATACGGTCAAGTCAATTGACGATTACAATTAGCTGCGCCACATACTTTAAGCTATATAATCGGTGTAACCTGTCACACATTAGTGGTGTGCTCCCTCCCCTAACCGAAAAAAATGCACAAGCAAAATATATCGGGAATTAACGTTACACAGAAATTTATTTATAAAAAGAATTTGTATGCAAAAAATTAGTGGTTTTTTTTTAATATTCAAAATGAACAAACAAATGTTCAGTAGTTCTAACTTTGCAGAGAACAATAAGCTTATTTGTGAAAATGACTCCATAGTAGAATCACCAGCAGTGAGGTGGTTTAATTGGTTAGAAAAAATGAATTTGGAAAAATGGTCAGCAATAATAACGTTATTGTTTGGCATTTACGTAAGATGGGCAGTGGGTTTGCATCCATACTCTGGTAAACCTCAATGATTTAAATTCAATCATATATATATTTTTGGATCTAATTCAATAATTACTCGAATTAGAATTAATTCGCGCTATTCATCATTGAAGGTCAAAACACTCCACCCAAATATGGAGATTATGAAGCTCAGAGACATTGGATGGAATTAACATTACATTTGCCAATAAATCAATGGTATTACTATGATTTTAAATGGTGGGGTCTTGATTATCCTCCTTTATCGGCATATGTTAGCTGGATTTGTGGTAAAATGTATGAACCTTTGTAATATATGTATATTATCTTCTCTGTATAATTATGCATTTATAATATATCTTTTTATGCAGAGGATCTTTATTTAATCCAGAATGGTTCGTGTTGGACACATCGCGTGGGTTGGAAAATGAGGAAAATAAATTATTCATGCGATCTTCCGTGTTGGTTCTTGAATATTTAATATATTTACCATCAATCTTTGTGTTTGTGAATTGGTGGTTTGCCAATGATTCTTGGAAAAGGCGTGTAAGTACATTTAAGCTTGTATGATTTTAGCATAAATAGTTTATTAATATTTACTTTATTTAGGGATTAGCAATATTATTCATTCTCCTTCAGCCTGCTCTTATACTAATAGATCACGGCCATTTTCAGTGAGTTGTTGTAATACCTTCTTTTTTTTTATTATTCTTTTCACCACCATTATTATAATTTGGTGTTCTTTTTTTTTAATTATAGGTATAATTCTGTGATGCTAGGACTTACGATATGGGCATTGAATTGCTTTTTCTTTGACTATGACGTTTTAGGGAGTATTTTCTTTTGCCTGGCATTGAGTTTTAAGCAAATGGCTCTTTACTTCGCACCCGCTATTTTTGCTTATTTATTAGGAAAGTGCATAAAAAACAATACACAAGGGTGAGCGTTATTTTAAAGGCATCAATTCATATTTAACATTTATTTTTGACTCGCTTTAAAATCTTTTGATTATCTAGAATAATACTTTTTGTGAAGTTGAGTGTTACAGTGATTATCACTTTTGCTATCGTGTTTTTCCCTTTCTTAGATTCGGTTGAACATATCATGCAAGTCATCACACGTCTATTCCCCTTTCAGCGTGGTTTGTATGAAGACAAGGTAGCCAATGTTTGGTGCGCTGTAAATGTTATCATCAAATTACGCGAAATTTTTGAAATTCATACGTTGACAAAAATAAGGTAATATGTAGTTACATTTTATATTAATAGGTTTATCGATTATTATATGAGGTTAAGCTTAAATCTTTGTTTTATTTTATTATGTTTTGTTCTAGTTTGTTTACAACACTTCTAGCTATCTTACCATCATGTATACACCTCGGTTCAAATCCAGACAAACGTCGGCTTGTTTATTGTTTAGCGAATTCTTCATTGGCATTTTTTATGTTTTCTTTCCAAGTTCATGAAAAGTCAATATTATTACCCGCATTACCGATTACACTGCTGATTTTAGATGAGCCATTCTGGAGTTCATGGTTTAATAATGTTGCCGTATTCAGGTTTGATATTTTTTTAAAAAAAGAAAATAAGTTGGCTACTTTTATTTAATAGATCTTACTTTTGTGATACAGCTTGTTTCCTTTATTGAAGAAGGAGCATTTGATCCTGCCTTATTTCGTTGTATGGCTTATGTGGAATTGGATGGGTTCTTTTGTTGAGCAGAACGTGAAACCAAAAATATTAAAATATATATCTTGGGTAAATTTTTCGTCAATATTTTGTAATTCGAAAGGAAAATCAAAACATGCCTAAACTTTATGTTTTTATCCACAACAAATAGGCTTCTTATTTTGTGATGGCTTTAATTCATTTATTAGAATTTAACATCACACCACCGAAAAGATATCCTGATCTCTATACTGTATTAAATCTTACGTTTAGTTCGGGAATATATTCATTGATGCTTTTATATTTTAATTATCGGCAAATAATCTCGTATAATTTGATTGATAAAAAAGATAAGAGAAAGGTCGAATAATTAAAAGAAATTATTTCTCTGAGATGAGCGTTTTTAATTTTTATAATGATTACTTGACCTTTATAAATGATTGTTACTTTATTGTGAGATAAAATTGTTATAATCGAAAGCATCAGATTGAACAAAACAGAAAAATGGTTGATCAGTTTTTTTGTCTACAATTGATGCAATATTAAAAAAGTAAAATATACTCTTGCCAAACTCATTTGGTGTAGTATTTTTACAGCAAATGTTACAGGACTCGTATTCACAAGATTTTGAATATCGGGCAGTATTTACTTTTGAACAATTTACATTAATATTTGAATTTAATAATAAATTGTTAAATTATTTGCGGATCAAATCACATGATTTTACATCGCCGAATATATTGTATCAAATTAAGAAATTGTTTACTGTAAGTATTAAGGTTTTGTGGTTAAATAAGAATTAAGGTTGTGTAAGAATTAAGGTTTTGTACAAAAATCACGTATCAAAAAATTATCATCGATTTATTCCTTTTTTTTTTAGTATTTATAAAAATAATAATCCCTAATGGAAATAAATTCGTTCTCACATAATGAAACACGACTTTTAGTCATTAACGACGAGGTCGTACAAATTACTTTTAAGTTGCATAATGAGTGAGTCAGTGAAATTCCTAACATTTCTTTTTAAAAAATTATACATTGGTTATAATAACTTATTTTTATAGATCGGATATTTCACTCTATACAGAATACCATGATTTACAAGAAGAAATCAAAGTATTTTATAATAATTTTATATTCGGAAAATGTTTCATCTTATGTGATTAAGATTTTTTTTTTTTCTCCTTTTAGCAAGTTATTATAGCATTTGTGAAGTTCATGGACGAGGATCATATCGTTGACGGCGAAGGATATTATTTGCTTTGCAGTAATGATCTTTATTTTTTTTTATCATATCTCTTACAAGAGCAATTTTTCTAATTCAACTCTAAATATAATATAGAAAGGAGTATTTGGAATTTTGGAAAGAATTATATTTTTTATAAAAATGATCAAGAAATTCTACCTCATCAATATAAATATAATTTCGAATTGGAATTTATGAGCCAGGTTGTCAACAGGTATGTATATAGATAGAATTATAATATAATGAATTATCTTAATTTTTTTTCATCAATTATGTTATGTTAATATGCCTGTTATTATTTATAGAGGTAAAAATAAAAGTATAACTGATAGCGACAAAAATAATGATTCTATTTTAAGAGAAGTGTCTTTTGAGGATAATGCTGGAATGCCAAAGAGCAATAATAATGCTGTTAATCAAGAAATGTTACAGCATGTGACGACAAGGACCAATATTTTACCAGTTGAGAATCGGGATACGAGAAAAGGGGCAACATCGAATACAATGAACTTACGTACACCGTTATTGATAAATCGAGATAAGATACAAAGCTTCGCGGAAAATACGTATATAACACCATTTGATAATCAAAAACATATGCAAAAACCAGTTGACAGCGCATATGAATCATTATTTAATTATCGTGAATCCATGGAGAAAAACGCGTACACGACTCCGATTGATAACCGAGGGTATAAGCAGGAATTCGAGAATCTAAAATATTCAGAATTTCTACGTCGTTCTATGGCCAATACACATAGAACTACGTTTGATTATCAAGAGATCTTGGACAATGTTAGTGGAACTTTAGGAAATTTGATATTATTCGCTGAAACTTTTGAACAAGTTTTAATTTTAAAAAAAATATATAGATACTTATATATTGATTCAATCAAATCAACCTTAAGATCCTAATTGATTTTTTATTATTAGACATCTAGAGAATCATCTCAAGAATCATTCATAAGATGCAATAGGACGAGTCAAAATTCTCTTGAATCTACGTCATCTTTAGACTTTGGATCACAGACAATTTCCGGCATTTCAAAATCACAATTCACAATGCCAACAAAACAAATATCGAATAAATCTTATAGCACGGACGATCATGGTAACGATGGTGAACCTTTGACCCAAAATTCGTCGTCCATTAATTTATTAAATGAAACAGTTGAAGAATGTGAAGGTGACAATACCATTATTAGGTAAAAGCATTTTTTATTTAAGTGGGAGATTTGTTCATATAGATTTAAAATTTTATTTGCATATCTTTTTAGTATTTTCAATCCTTTAAACTATATCCGAAAAATATTTTCTTGAGAAGGATATAAGGTATGTGGTAATTTGTGTCATTGAAGATGATTTAAACTATTTTCAAAACACAATTATTAATTTCTATTCTTTTTCGGTAAAAGAAATGACATTAAATTTAAAACTATTTACATCATGCTTTACTAAATATGTTATGTTATAGACTGTACTAACTCTAAAAAAAACATATAGATGAATAAATAAATAACTGTAAATAAATAAATATTCAATAAATGAAAAACATCGTTCATATATTAATTATTATTCCTTAAATTCGCACACATTTAAAATTGTAAAGCTAATTTGGTAAGTAATAAAAATAATTTTTTTTTTTTTTTTTTTTTGTGTTTAACTACCAATTTGGTAAACACACATGATGAATCGATTAAAGTGATTAAAGTATGTAAGAAGAACTTCTACCCACGATACGTTGTGTTACGCCATGATCTAGCACCGATCGACAAAACATTACTGACCAATCATGTTTCATATTAATATTGTTAGTAATCTTGCCCGCAGTCAGTAAAACGACAAGTCATTCTGAAAACATGGAAAATCAGTATGTACGAAAAAGAGAAGATATTGAAGAACAAAAAGTAATTAAAGGAGGAAACCTTGAAACCGCATTGCCTGTTTCCAATCGACAGCCTAATCCACAGTTGGTTCCTATTCGTCCACCGTCTTTAGACCCTGAATCTTCGAAAACGAGAGTTTCTAAAATAATGAGACATGCTAATTTTTCAACGATACCTCCAAAGTCAAGTTTAACAAAATTTCATACAGGCTTTCATGGAGAATTAAGTAGTAGTTATGTAAAACTAGAAACGAAAAATCCTTCCAACGGAGGCAATAAGACCAGTCAAATTACTACAGGAACGGTTTCCTCAATTATGCCACCGGCAAATATTTCGACCGTCTCCACTTCGGATATCGCTCCAATGACACCCATGGCTCCTCCTCATACAACTGCTCCTACATACATTAAGGTCTTTCCCGCAGAAAAAACGGTAAAAGTTACGAATAAGTCTAAACTTGTTAAATTTTCACCAAAGACAACAGCAGATGATGATGAATCCGCAGTCGAATCCAAAGTGCCAACAAAATATGAAATCATTAATGGTGATGAAAAAACTAAAGGAACAACATCAAAGAAACGAAAGTTAGAGAATGAGTCGTTAAATGAAAAAAGATTCGCTTGTCCGATATGCAACAGACGTTTTACGCGTAAATTCAACATGCAGACTCACCAACTTACTCATGAAGTTGATCGAGTGAAACCTTTTCTTTGTAGTTATCCGGATTGTGAACATCGTTTCACGAGAAAACACGATCTTAAGCGTCATATATACGGTATTCATGAACTTCCTGAACACGAATTTAAATGTTTTAATTGTAGTAGAACCTTCACTAGAAAAGATGCTTGTAAGAGGCATTCACTTACATGTCATTTATTTGAGGAAATTCCCGAATATGAAATTCAAGAAAGAAGGAGGCGTAGACCTACTTCAAAGACCAAATATGCCAAATATGATCGGGAAATTAGTTTTGGACAACAAGGTACGCGTTATGTTGTTTCAACAAATAATTTTGTGGATGGATTGGAAAATAAAATCTACTTTTTCAATATGTCGACAGCAATCACAACTTTAGATCAACGTGCCTTGTCTTCAAATACCATGAAACATTCAACAGAGGACTTAGTTAATTCTTTAGATTTTGAAAGTTCTTCATCATCAACAATTGAAACAGTGGATAATTTGATGGATGAACCGATGCCTGAAGAATCGATCGATCAAATGTTTGAGGGAGATATTAATGGTAAAATGTGATTTTAATCATTTACCTTTTTTTTTGAAAAATAGCTTTTTAATGGTACATCTTTTGAATTTGAGACAAAAGGTGGAATTGGAATGCATCATTTTCGTCATTGGTTGACGTTTTTCTGTGTGTTTTTTTTTAATTTACGATGTGAAAGATTTATTATATTGGTTTTCTTATTGTTTTATATGATTTCAATATTTCCCTTCCCTTATATTATAAATTTGATTTTAAATTCTTCGTGTTTTGTATATATGTGTGATACGTAAAGGTGAAGTTTTATTATTTAGATATTGATGATAGTGTTTATAAGTAAAATGACATCTTTATAATAAAATTTTTACCTATTATATTTGACGTGTTTTATCCCTAATGAGTCCTCTTTTTATTAATAATAAATCAATCATAAAACGTAACAAATCACGTGATTTAGTCGCGTCGCTTTAATTTATCTATTGATGTACTAAAATGTGATGAAATGAGCTTGATCAAAGTATAAAAAAAACCAACAAATAATTATACTAACAAGGTAATGCATCGTCAATGAAATATATCATGTTTTTGTTATGTCATCCAGATCAACAAATTAAAATAAATATTAACTCAAACCGACTTTTCTTTATTAAACTTGTTTTTTTTTTCTTACTCTCTTTTTTATTAACTATGTCTGATACAACAAAAATATTAAAAGATATCCAAATCTCGTTGGCTATCTTGCCTGAAATCAAAACTCTTCTAGAAAAACTCACGGATGCTGTAAAGGCATTGCAACTTGTTCACGGACATGATACGATTGATATACAAGCTGCGGCACAAATGGTTAATGGATTATCTGACTCGCTTGTATCGCAAAACGTCTCTCCTATCGTAGATTCCATCGAATCGGAAGGTGATATAAATGAAATGAGTAATCATCCATTAGAAAACGAAAATGAGAATGATCAAAACGAGTTCAAAGAAGAAAATTTATCAAATTCAACAGAATTAATTGATAAACCCAAGACAAAATTGAGTTTAAATGAAAGAAAAAAATTAAGAAAAATGAAAAAAAAGCGATCTTATACAAAATTAAGCCCTGAAGGTTCTTCATCCAACTGTGAGTTGGACTTAAAATCTACACCGGAAATCCAATCGCCTCGACCATCCACCAAAGAGGTTACATTGTCACGTGCACCAGCTCGTCCTCCCCCGCGATTTCAAGTGGGTATACTTTTTAGGTCCATGAAAATTTTTTTTTTTTTTTAATAAAGTTACATTTTCTCCTTTTTTTTCTTTGTTGATTTAGTCGAATCGAACGGATACTGCGGTTCCTCTTAGAAATGACAGCAGGGATCGTCGTCAATCGACTGGCTATCAACGCGAGATGTTGAAAGATAATTGGCAACAATTAACTTCTACATTTGAAGAAATGAAATTGAAATCAGAGATTTTGTGGGGAATCCATGCATTAGGGTAGGGTATTATTATTATAAACAGCATAAATAATAATATTAATGAGAAAAAGTTCGATTTAATCGTCCTTTTTTTTTTCGTCATCTTGCAAGTAGCTACGATCAACCGACATCCATTCAGCAACGTGCGATCATGGCAATATTATCTCGTCGAGATGCTGTAATCCAAATTCCTCGATTGGAAGAAAGAACCGTAACTTACATCGCTGCCCTACTTCAACAAATTGAAACAAGTGACAAGTCATGTCAAGCAATTATAATTGTTCATTCAAAAGATTTGTGCTATGCGATTCAAGATTTAATCGATGTCATAGGTCAATTCATGCGATTTTCATGTTTGGTTTGTATTGGTGGTATTCCGGTTAGACAGGACATAGAAAAGTTGAGAAATGAAGGACACCAAATCATAGTCGGAACTCCGGGTTAGTATAAAATAATAATTATAACGGTTCATTTTGTCTGTTTAAAACGTTATAATTTACACGTGATTGAATGAAACAGGTAGATTGATTGGACTAATGTCGGATCGTAGATTCGATTTTCAACGTATTAAAACGATTATTGTTGAAGACTCTTGTATCATGTTTAACAGCAACTTTCGTTCACAAGCTTTCGACATCATTTATAAAATACCAAAAAGTGCTCAAAGGGTTCTGATGACGACAGCGACAACGTTTACCCTTGCTGATATTAAAAATAAGATAACTAATAACACCATAATCGTTCTTGATGACGTGAAAATGAGTGATGAGTTGCGATTATATTACACGGTTGTTGAAAAAGATGATCAGAAGCTCAATGCGCTATGCGAAATTTACAAGGATGTAGATATTCAAAAATCCGTAATCTTTTGTGATAATTCAGAACGAGTTGATTGGTTGTCTGACAAGCTGACAACGTTATTTGAAAACATGACCGTCTATTCCATGGTATGTAAGATAATTTTTAAGTGGAAAAAAAAAGTAAAAAACATTAACAACAAATTTTATTGTATAATTATAGCATTCCTCTACAAAACAATCAGATAGACATGAAATTGTCAAATCTTTCTGGAAAGCAAAAGCAGCTGTAATTGTAACTACAGATTGCTTCTCATCCGTCTTAGCATTCCATCCTGTAGATTATAGCGTACATTTCGATTTACCATATAAAAAGGAAGAGTACCATGATCGGTAATTTATTTATTTTAATTTTACTCCAACGTTAAAATCATGTTAAATTCTACTTTTTAACAAATACTATTGAATTTTGAAGACTTTGCTGTTGCGGTGCTTACGGTCCTCCGGGTGTGGTTATCAACATTCTTATTAAGGAACAATTATACGACCTTGGAGTTCTTGAGCGATATTATCGATTAAAGAGCCAAGAATTGCCGGTAAGAAAAAATTATTTATCACTTGACTTGAATTGATAAATTCATCAATTTATGAAAATAATAGGAAGATCGAAATTTTTCGTTGAAAGTGGAAACTTGAATACCTTTTCTTGAAAAGAATAATATAATTATATCGATATCAAAGGATTCATTTGCTATAATATGTATTATCAGATTCCTATAATAATAATAAAAAAAAACCTTGTAATATGTGAATTATAAAATAAAAACAAATAAATAATACACGTGATGTTCCATCAATTGCCGACTTTTCTTGATTATGGTTACACGAATTCATTCGTCAAAGCTTTTTTTTAAAATTTTTTTTCATTTAGATTAGGGTAAATTTAATGATGTCAAACAAGAATATAAGTGATGTTCGTGAAATTTTAGGTGTCGAAACTAGTTCAGTACTTGATAAAGTAAATTCTGATAAAAAACTTAGTCCCGTAGTTGAAGCTATAAATAATGCTAAAAAAGAAAAAGAAAGAAAAGAGAAGAGAAATGAGAGAAATGAGAAAAGAACATTTAAAGGTATATATAGCCTTCAGGATCATTTAACTATTAAATAGGGTGATTTTCCTTGATATTTAAAAAATTTTGAACGATTAATAGACACACCAGTCAGTCGGGAATTATCAGCGTTAGTTGGACATCACGTTTCAGTTGCTTTTGAACGAGCAACTGCTTTAAAAGCAAAACCAAATCTACATAAGGCGGTAGGCAAATGGTAATTCGATCTTAAATCATTGAATGATGTGTAATTTTCATTTATATTGTAGAAAAGAAAGATTTACTAAAAATCATTTCATCACCTTCCCATAGGACATGGAACAAGTATCTAAACCCTGCTAGAAATGATGATCTGATGCTTAGTCATTGGACAAAAGAGAATACGGAAGAAGGTATTTGAATCAATGAAAAGGTTTTACATACGAAACTTTATGCTAATTGTTAATTTCATTTAAATTTGACAAAGAAACAATTAGTTTTGCAGACTTTAATAAAAAAGTTGAAATCGAAGAGTATACAGACGAAGAATATGAAAAGTATTTGAAAGGTACAGGTTAGATTTTATTTTATTTTTATTTTTAATTTATGAAAATTAATTTTCATTGATAATAATAGATCGAGATTGGAGTAGAGAAGAAACTGACTATTTATTTGATTTATGTCGAAAGTATGATATCAGATGGACTGTAATCCATGATCGTTACTATTGGAAAGACAAGAACAGGTCGATGGAGGTAATTAAACCTTTATATGATTACCCTCATAAGCATGCTCATGCTTCATATGATCTTGTATTTTAGGACTTGAGAGATCGATATTATTCTGTCATTAAAAAAATTTTACAAGTACGACCAATAACGCCTGGTAGTCAAACTGACAAGGGTCAACAGATTGCATTAAATAGTTATGATAAAGGTATGTAAATCATATCACATCATATCAAGTATCAAGTATCAAATCCTCCTTTTACTCATTCATTAAATGAATTACTTTTAGTTAAAGAGGAAAAAAGGAAAAATATGTTGCTTCTTTTATACTCACGGACAAAAGAACAAATTGAAGAAGAAGAAGCATTACAAGAAATAAGTGATCGTATTCAGGCAAATGAAAAGAAATTCATTAGAGAAAGGGAGGCCTTAATGAAACAATTTACAGTAGAAGTACTTCAACCAAAGCGAAAGAAATCACTACTTAGCGGACCTACAACTCCTACAGTAGAGGCGAGTGGTTCAGGTTTTCATAATACCTCTGATTTACCCAAAAAAAATCGTCGTACATCGGCATCATCTGTTGGTTCGATTGCGATCGAAGGTAAAATTAAATATAAATATATATATATATTGTCTTATTTTGAATTATAATTCATTTTATTTATTTATTTATTTTTTTACAAATGAACCCTTTTGATTCGCGTGAACTAGCTCATTCACCAAAAGAAATTCATACCCCAATTGTACTAAAGAAGGAAAAACTCACTCCGGGTGTTTTGGTACGAAGTCAAAAGATTCCTATACCAAAACAAGCCTTATTACACAAAGTTCACAAGGCTTTACAGGAATTTGGTTTGGGACCACGCCCGACCATGCCAACAGAAACCGTTTGTGCAAAATTTACCGAATTACAGAAAATGACACAAAACCTATTAGATCTCAAGAAGCTGGTTGATAAGCAAGAGCATGAATTAAAACTCAAACGGGCGACGCTTCAAAAGGTTTTATTGGCTTCAGGGGGGGAAAAGGCAGGAAATAATGTTCAGGATGGAGTTTCGACTGACGGATACAATGACGCGAGTACCATTCCAGTAAGTTAAAAGGAAATGATCTAATGTAATTTATTTACTTGCTGAAATTTTATTATCATTATAAATCAGACAAAGAGAGATAGAGGATCACTTCCTGCTACACCTCGAGATATTAAACGAGCGCGAAAGTGAATATTATTTTTATTTATTTTGAGACTATTACAGATAATTTATTTTTTCTATTACGATGCACTGGATATTTATTAATATGGTTGACCTTTAAATTTATATTAGCTGACTCTATTGAAAGATACATAATTCTATAGGTATCATATGAGAGATTTTATTTTGGAAACCTTTAATTAGATTAAGATAATTTCTATGAATTAAAAAAACTTTATATATGTAAAATTAACAATTATTTTCCTCTTAATGGTATTACGATAATTTTATCGGAAAATTCCCCCCAAGCAATTCTTTGGTTTACAAAAATGCCATACCAAGTTGAAAGCGCGATAAACCAAAATAGAGCACCTGCCATTGAGAAATATAAATCTATAAAAAAAAAAATTTTTAATAAAAAAAAAGAATAGAAAAATAAAAAAGGAACATAAAAAAAATTTGAAATATTTACACTTTTTTATTTCTTTACCAATATCTGAACGTTTGGTTAAAGGCCACATGTAAATTACATTAACAACCCATAACCAAGGTAAGAATAAAAAACCTATGTAAAAGAATTTTTTACATAAGGATAATATTTCAGGAGGAGTTGTTTTTGAGGGATTTGGAGGCATGTTGAGTTTTTTTTATTCAAAGAAAATAACACGATAAAACGGTTTTAACTTTCTCATGTAACACGAATTATATTCGCTAACCAATTGAACTAAAGTATCAAAGGGTTCATCAATAAATCGTCATGGTGATTTACCGTAAAAAGTTAACAATGGTCTGTCAATAACTTTCTTGCGAAAATGAACTTACTTTCTTATGGGAGCAATTGTATATTTAAGTAGAATTGAAACTTTTTCGGCAGCACATCGATTGCATTCTTCGTCTTTATCAGACAAGGAAAATAAAGAAATATTTGGAAAATGTAATAATCCTAATAGTCATGGACACAATTACAAAGGTAGGTACGCGATTCGGTTATGAATTGAATCAATTAGAAAATTTACTAACTTTTGAAATTAGTTGAAGTAACGGTGAAAGGAGAGATTAATCCAATAACAGGTATGGTTATGAATCTAATGGATTTAAAAGAGTGCTTAAAGATAGCAGTCATGGATATTTTGGATCATAAGAATCTGGTAAAGACCTTTTCATTATTATTCATTACTTCTTTTGATATATTGTTTATCTAATGTATTTTGTATCATATAGGACCTTGATGTTGAATTTTTTAAAGATAAACCTAGGTAAGAATACATTCTTTCAGAAAAAAGAATTTTTTTTTTTCAATGATGTATTTTTTTCATATAAAACTGCGTTATCTAGCAGAACTGTGAAAATGTAGAAATTTTTTGGTTCTGAGAAATATTGTAACAAGAACCTTTTAATTTGTCTTTTAATTTGTCTTTTAATTTTTAATTAACGATATTTTTCTTGGATTGATAAATCTTTAGTACATCGGAAAATTTAGTTGTTTTAATTTGGAATAATATCAGTCAAAAATTAAAAGGTGATGGTAAATTATATGAAGTGAAATTATATGAAACCGATAAAAATTTTGTAGTTTATAGAGGTGAAACTTTAGATTCATAAAATAATCTAATATTTTAATATTTTTTTTGTATTCTAGTAATATAATATGTAATATGTACATAGATATTTATAGATATTTACCAATAAAGGAAATTAATTAAATTCCAACATTTATTTATAAATGGTTAAAAAGAAATTTTTACTGCGGCTAGAATTCTGTTACTTATTCTTTGATCACATGAGAACAAAATTTGAATGAATTATAGACTATTTATTAAAAAATTATTTAATTTTTTTTCTATAATAAGAACATGGTTTCGTGGTGTAATGGTTAGCACCCAGGACTTTGAATCCTGTAATCCGAGTTCGATTCTCGGCGAGACCTGTTTAATTTTGATTTTTTTGAACAAAAAAAAGGAGTTAGGCTAAGCTAAATTTAGGCTAAAATACAACTTAATGTTAAACAAAAAGATTTGTTTAAAAAAAAAGAGAAAAATATGAATTACGAATTTTTTTAATTCTCACCTTTTCTTTATTATTGAAAATTCAAAACACGTATATAAACTTGATTTTTTTTTTATCGTTAGGGTAAAAAACAGATGGTATGTTTTTCCTAATTGATAAAATCATGTGATGTATGACATATTTTTTTTTTGACCTCACGAAGTTCTCGGATTATGATCATCTTTTTTAGTCAGATCTGCTTAATTATATGAATCTCCTATCGCTAACGCTATGATTCGCAATTTATTTCGAGAATCCCCACGAACACTCACTTTATTTATATAATTATCGACTAAAATCACCTAACGACGAAAAAAAAAAATTTTTTTTTATAAAAACAAGAAAATTTTTATTTTTCGTCTCAATATATCATTTTAATAATAATAAACTTTATTTATTGATTAAAGAAAAAAAGGATAATTTCGTCTATCGATAAATTTTAACAAATAAACAAAATTTTCTCATGCTTTCCTTTTCTAGCTCCCTTATTTTAATTCCTTTCAAATAACAATACATTTATTTATTTAATTTTGCGATATTTTACTTAAGAAAACAACTTGCTTGAAAAAAGTTATTTAATTTTACGAGAAATATTTATAAATTCAATTTACATCCATTTAGTTGGAAAATGCAAAGAAAATTGGCCGAACTACTTTCTTTGTTGAAAGATAAATATCTGTTTCATGATGAAACAAACAAAAATATTCTGTATAATCATGAGATTGAGAGATTTGCCAAACTTTATCATATTACCAATTTTTGCCTTGTGCTTTCATGTTATGATTCATTTTTTTGGTTAAAAGATCCTAATAGCGGTCTCGTATAGATAGAATGATGATACGTAAAGGATGTGATATGAAAGAGGCTCTGGTAAACTTTCTTTTTCAGGAGGAAAATCTTTGCTACATTGAAGAATACACACTTAAATTGATACCAGTAAAAAAAGCTAATGAAGAAGCTGAAAAATGGTATGAAGAAAATAAACATACTACAACTACATTTGTGGTAACTGATGAATTACTAAAACCATTAGAAGAAAAAAAGAAAGGATCCAATAAAGATGAGAAACAAAAGAAGCGATGAAGAAGAAAAAATAAACATTAATTGTTTTCGCCTTCTCAAATGATTTAGAAATATTTGATTTATTTACCATTTATTTTAGTCATTTTTAGTGTTTGTTTTATTTAGCTTAATGAGTTCTTTTAATTAATGTAAATAAAGAGATATGTGAATTTGCAGTGATTCTTTTTGCAATTAAGAAAAATTAAGTGAAATATGTGTATGGCATGCTTTCAAGGGAATATCCTGCGCCATACTAATTTCACTTTCTTACATTTCAGAAAAATTTCTATTACTATTGCTAATATGCTAACTACGAGATTCTCATACATCAGATTTCCGATCCCGCCCACTACCCAATTTTCGCTTGTATCTCAGATTTGTAGTATAAATTCTGGAGTTATCAAGAAATAAAAAATAAAATAGTACTGCAATAATTTTTACCATTATACTTCATTTTCATAATATACAGTACTACCCTGCGTTGTAATCAAAAGATTCATCGTTATAGCGGTATGTAATAATTTATATTTTTATATATCGCACCAGGTTTTTCTTTTCCAATATCATTGTCGCATTATCAAGGTACAACCATGAAGATTCTTCACGATCAAAAATTACATGAGTATTCAGGTCAAAAATTTTGCAATTTTTATTAATGTAAAAAATAAATACAAGGGTCGCTTAAAAGACAAATTAAACTAAATTTTCTACAATTTGAAGAAGCATTAAGTTTTTGGGTTGAAAAAGCTGTAGATAATAATTATATTATATTATTAGTAGTATATAAAATCTATGTGCACAATGTGCACATGTGCATATTAATTTTTTGTGTATACATATTATACAACATAAATGTGCATGAATTATTACTAAAAATAGATAAATTATGTACAAAAAAGGTAATTTACATAAGAAATTATTATGATGTTCTTATTTTACACATATATTTTAACTTAAATTTTATACATTGACTATTAGTGGTAAATTATTAGTACAAAAAGCACATAATTTTGCAACATTACTTGATGTATAAGACTTCAAAAGGTCAAATAGATGGTTGACAGGTTTCAAAAAATGGCATAATATTACTTGAGATATGAAGAGGCAGCAAGTGTTTTTTTAAAAGATTTAAATAACATGCGTAAAATTCTTCAAAATATTCTTAAAGATTATTCATCTAATGATATATTTAATGTGAATGAAACTGGACTTTATTGGAAAATGAAACCAAATTAGACTTTATCTATTAGATCAGGTAAAAATTAATGGTAATTAATATAAATTTATATAAATAATTATATAAATTTAAAATAATACTTATATTAGTTACAAGTCGAAAACAATCTAAAAAACATATTACTGTTGCATTGTATTGTAATGCTTTAGGAACTGAAGAAACTGAAAAAGCCAAAGTAGTTTTTATTAGAAAAAGTCAAAATTTACGTGTCTAAAACATATTTTAAAATTGTTACTACCTGTTTATTATTATTGGAATAAAACAGCTTATATGTAAGTTAATATCTGAAATGATTGGTTAAAACTTTTGATGCATATATAAGACTTCAGAATTATCATATAATCTTACTTTATAATAATACATCTACTCATATCTTATATGAGAATACCACACTCTCTAATATTTGTTTATATAAATTACCTTCTAATATAACAACATATTTCCAACCATATGATACTAGAATTATTAAAAGTTTTAAAGTAAGTAATATTAATATAATTCATATAAAATAATAAAATCAACTACTATTATATAATATATTAATAAATATAGGTACATTATCAGAAGTTATTTTTATAAAATTGTATTAAAGCATTTGATAATAATCAAAAAACTGGTTGAACTATAACTAAAATTACAATAAAAAAGACAATTAAATATGCAGAAAAAGCATGGAATTTGGTTTAACCAAAAATAATTATAAATTATTAAAGAATAACAAATAATCTTCTGCTAAATACTGATGATAATAAAAGAATCAATGTTGATGATTTTGTTAATTTTATATATTTTGATGAAATCAATATATTGAAATAACTGAAATACAAGATTTTATTGTTTAATTGACTCCTAATATATATAAAAATCCAATTCTCGCTAAAGAATATTTGCATATAAAAAAGAAGAAACAATTTATCAGATGATAATGGATAAGAAAATTATAGAATTAATAAAAGAACTAAAAGAAGAACCAAAAATGAAGAATCAGAAATTTTTAATATTAATAATTATAAAGTATTAATAGCACTTAACCAAATAATTATTTATACAGAACAAAAATCTGATAAAATTAATTTTCTAAAAAATCAAATTCAGATAATAAAAAATTGCATAAAGCTGTAGAATAAGAAGAATTTCATTCTAAATAGCAAGTTACCTTAGATTCATGTTTGAAAAATAATATTACTAATAAAGAATAAATTTATTCTATGATTGTAATGAAAAAAAAGAATTTACAAACTTTTTTTTGCAAGTTACGCTGAATTTATATCATAAAAATAGCAAACTTATTTATCGCATCTGCTACAAATATTAAATATTGTCTCATATAAAGTCACGTGATATATTGTAACTTCAACAATTGTAAATTTAATATCATTTATTAAGTAAACATGTAAAAATGTTAAATCACTTTCACTTTATTATTATATAATAATGTATTATTACTATAATAAATCACAAATTATTAATTTTTTACATTTGCATTTTTCTTATTAGGACATTTAGGAGCATAATGTCTTGTTTTATGACATAAATTACATTTATGTCTTCCAACTTCATTTTCTATTTCTTCACAACTAATATTAACCATTTGACTATTGCTGGTATCTCCTACTTTACTATGTATCTTATTAAAAGCTTTGAATCATTTATTAGGAGGTTTACCTTTACCACAACAAATAGTTGGATCTTTAACATTATTTACATTATAAACCCGCTCATTATGCAACTTCACAGTATTATTTGAAGGATGAAATACTTCAATAATGGTAGAATGATCTTTAGCTTCATATTCTTCAACTTTTTTAACAATATAAGATAATATAAGATCATCTAAATTATTCTCATCATCATTATCTAATGAATAATTTAATACTTGTTTAAAATAACCTATTATTCTACTATAATTCATTTTTTTTTGCACTTGATACTGAACCTGAACTTTCTAAATATTATTATAATGCCTAGGTATAAGTACTTGTTCATTATTAATAGCAGAAATATATTGAGATAATGCATTAATAAATGGTTCGCAGTATAAAGAATCAATATTTTTCCACACATTATCTTATAACTATCTTGATAGCATTAACATAGTGTGAAATAAAGCATTCTGATTTTCAACCATTAATTTAAAGTAGTGACAACAGATAATTCCATGAGAAATTAACAATAAGCATGTATACAAATGGGTACCATCATTAAGAATTATAATATGTTGATATGATTTTGGTGTAATATAAGCAACTATTCGCTATACTTTCTTAATAGATTCTCTTAGAATTGAGTTTAATAATGCATTTAAATATAATTGATAAAAATCATAATATTCTTCAGTAATATTGATTTCATCATCTTTCTGGATGCTAGATTTATTATTATCTATTATTTGATTCTAAATATAATATAATAATATTAGCTAAATCTAAACCAACCTTAGCCTTAATTCCCACTCTAATTCCAAATCCTAATCCTAATCCTAATTCTATACCCTAATTCTATACCCTAATCCTAAACTCTAATATCACACTCTAATCTCATAAACCCTAATTCTAATACTAAGTTAATTCACTTAAATAATCTTTATACATACCAATTTATCATCTTTAAATTCAAAAGCATTATTAATCTCCAATTTGTCACATTTATAAAGTAACAATTTACACATTTGCTTATGAATTTCTTCAATGATTTATGGTAATAAATGCTTTTATATAATATTGTTAAGTTTGATAAAGAAAGTTTCCATAACAAATGGCTGATGATACGCCATTGATTTATACTTCCATGCTAAAAAACTTTTATTTAAAGCTTCTTTTTGCATCCAAATATCTATAGCCTCATTTACATTAAATATAATAGAACTAGACACTACTGTCTTATGAATAACTGAATTAATTGATTCAACACGTTGTGTAGATTGCATGCCAGCTGTAAATATTCTATTAATAAATAGTCGAGCTCATGATTGACACGATGAATAAATTGTATAATATAAATATTCATTAATACTAGGATATTTATCAAATAAAACTTGAAATCTTTGCTCAAATACATCTATACATAATGAATTTCATGTCTTCCAGAAATCATTAATAAATATTTTAAAGTTGCAACTCCAAGCTTAGATTTAAAACATTTAATTAAATTTTGAGATAAATGTCATATACAATAGATATAATATGTATTTTTATATATAGATTGACATACTACATCCATTGCTAAATCCATATCTGTTAATATAACCTGTGATTCTATACCCGTTACATTTAATGTCTGTTGTAAAACCATTCATAACTTTCTTGAGTTTTATTATTTAAAAATGCTGTGAACTTATACATGATTTACTATTACAATCAACAAGAATAAAAAATGATAAAGGATAATTATATTTGTTAGTCCTTACTGTGTTATCATGTAAGATAACATCTGAATAGCGTGACCATAACATGATTTGATTTGCTGACATCTAAAATATACCACTTAATTTATCACTATCCTGAATAATTAGAGGCTATATAAATATTGTGGGTTCTTCTTTTTGTTTGTTAAGAAAAAAATTCAATAATTGAGAAGCATCTGATCCAACAATCTTTTTTCACGTTTGATTTTCTGAATTGCATTGGATAAATCTTGGGTGAAAAAAAGTTGGTTAGAAAAAAGAGGTGTTAGTTAATTTCTTATAATATATACATCACAATGTTCATGTACAATGGCATGTTCTATTTCAAACATTACAGCTTCATCAAACTTTCGAAAAGATAGAGTAAATTTTATATTATCAGCATTAATAGTATAATTAAATTCGAGATAAGCAAAGGTTATGTGTACATTATCAGTGCCTTTAGGATTACTCAAATTGACATGCCATTTATAATCTGTTTTTTAGAACCTTTATTATATTGTTAACCAATGGTTTTATTTTGTTAGGCTTATACTTTCTAGCCTTTTCATAATCTGATAATGGATTCTTATAATATTCAACTCTATAACAATTAATCACAAAACCCTTCAGCCTTTCATATTCCTTCAAATAATACTCAGCAATGTCCTAAGAACAAAATTTAATCCTAATATATAGTTCTATAAGTGAGGTTAGCAAAGGATATTGAGTAAAAATGGGAACTGTAATTAATATGTTGCAACTTTTAATGTTGCAACTTACGTTGCAATTAGTTTTAACCTATATATGTTGCAACTTATAATATTGCAACATATGTTGCAACTAATTTTAGCTTATGTTGCAATATTTTGTAAATTTGAAATCAATTGCTGTACCATCTTTAATATTGAGTATAATCTAACCCTTCCAAATCTGACCCAAGAATAGGTTCAGTAGGAAAAGTTTCGATCTTATCTATTTCTTCATTGTCTATAAATTCTGTATAGTTATAATATACATTAGCACAAGTTTCTTTAATAAAATACAGAACATAAGTCTTATACTAACCTAAGTTATCTTCAAGTTCGTAAAATTCATTCTCAACTGGAAAAGTAAAAAAAAGTAAAGAGAAATTGTTAGAATATTGAAGTATTTAAACTAACATACCTATTTTTTATCTTGAGAATAGTTTGAATTAATTTCCATTTTTTTGAGATGTGTAACATTATAAAAGAGTTGTAGGATGAGAAATGTAAAAGGATATATTAAATGTAGGAAAAATTAAAAGAAGACAACGTGATTATTCAAAATAAATTACATTATATTAAGATCATATGAAGACAACTTATTTATTTAACAAAAAAATTACATCATATTAAGGTCACACAATAATTAATAATAAAGTATATGTGCAATAATCGCAGTAACAGTATGATAGTATCACATATGCTACATATAAATTATCTCGATAAAAAATATGTAGGAATGTTAAATAAATCAGTTTTACACTAGATAATTAGTTCAGCTAAAATTTTAGCTATAGTTTTAATTATATAGTAAATCAAATTATAATGATTTAATAAATTTCTATAGGATTAATTAGTGTTAAATCTCAAATTAATTAGTGTTTAATCTAAAATTAATCAATATTGAATCATTTGAATCAGTGATGATTAATTTGTTAATAAATATATTTAATTTCTATAATTCAAATTTGAAATTACTGAAAATTTCAATTGTAAAACTGTAAAAATTACGCAAATTTTAAAATTGCAAAAATTTCAATTGCAAAAACTACATAAATTTTGAAATTACTAAAAAATTAGATTGCTTTTTTGAATTTATGCATAAAATTAGATATTTTGTTAACTCATTAAATGTATTTGAATATTGACATATTTCAATACAATTTTATATAAGGAAAATTTTATCACATATTTGTTTTTTAATTGTTCAATCTTATATATTAACAATTTTTAAATTTTTCCTTCTTTAACAAATTACAAATTCCAAAAGTATTCACTACAATTGAATGGTCTGATTAAAAAATACAATATTTGATTGACTTAAGAAGGGAAAGGAATAAAGATTACTAAAGAAGATTTGAAAGATCAAAGTTATTTTTTTAAAATAAGATTATAGCTATACATGAAGTTGAAATGGATCATTTCAAATATCCAAAATGGTTGAAATAGTCAAAATTAAAGATGAGGGATGAAACCCAAAAAAAAGCAATTAATAAACAGCTGAAATGATATTAAAACATAGTGAGGGATACAACAAAACCCAAAATTAACCAAAACTATATTAAAAACATAGTAAGGGTATGATGAAATTATTTTGAGGGAGTTTTAGCAAGCATATTTAGTCAAAATCATTTTTTTTTTGATACTTTTACTAGGCACGCACAAGTGGTACTATATTTGGATGCATACCCTTCAACA
>CAMKVN010000526.1:0-27333 GCA_946474995.1 Funneliformis geosporum | reverse complement strand
ATATATTAAATTATATTTTTTATATAGTAATAATATTACTAAAATTAATATTTAATATTTTATAAAGAAATTAACAACTTTTTTTAATTCGCAGGTAAATTTGCCTGCTAGACAATCTAAGGAATAATAATATTTTATTATATTAAATATTAGAATTGTATAATTTTACTAAATTATTTACTCATATATAAACCATATATTTTATTAATCATACTAAAATAATTTTAATTATATTAAAACTATTTATTTATTTATTTATGCCAAATTATTTAATCATGATAAAATTTTAGTTATATTATAACTAGTTAGCTTTACTAATTTATTTAATCATAATGAACATAGTTAGTTATGATAAAACCATTTAGTCATAATAAAATATTTAGTTATAATAAAACTATTTAATCATGATGAAACATTTAGTTATAATTTAGTCAATCATAACAATTTAATAAAAGGTTTAGGCTTTTAAAAGTAATTTAGTTAGGTATCATTAATTAAAGTAATCCAAAAGCTTAGATGCTTATAATTTTATTTTAAGAATAGTTACAAAAGTTTGATTATCAAGTTTTTCATAAACAAAATAAGCAATATATTTTATTATTATTTGATAATTATCTAAATTACATATTATAAGGTTTAATTTTTCATATATTGAAATTTACTTTTTATCTTATAATATAACATTCAAAATACAATAATAAATGCTAAGATTATTATATCTTTTAAAAAATATTATTATTATCATCATATTCAATAAATTTTATTTTTAATTATTAATTGATTGAATTGTTAAATTATATTAAAGACTTATTATTTTTTTTTTTAGTTAGATATTAGAAATGGGTTATAATATATCTAAAAATAGATGTTTTACAAGTAATTCAATATATCATTCAAGATTAAAATGAAGTAACAACTAAAATAATTTAATAGTGTTGACATTATACCAAAATTTTTCTTTCTAATTCTAATATTAAATTAAATGATAATAAAACTGATGATTTGATATTTGAAGAACTTCATAATATATTTAAAACTCTTAATTTTTCTAATGTAATGAAAGTAGAAGAATTTTTTACCATTTTTGAAGAAGATATTATTTTTGAAATTCTTAAAGATAAACAAGTTATAGCAGATCTTATAAGTTTCAGTTATTAATATTAATATAGCATTAAAAAGTTTAAAAAATATATGTTTTTCCTTCAACAAGTTGATGCAAACAAATATATGAAATTGGTAAATATAATTAAAAAAAAAAAAAATAAATATGATGTAGCAAATTACCATAGATTGGTATTTTAATTAATAATTACTTTATTAAAATACATATAATAAAATAGTAATTTGAATTCATTTATTTTTTGCTTATTAATTTAATATAAATAATATAAATTTTCTAATAATATACATTTTTTTTATAAATGCACATCCTCTATAAATGCACATTTTTGTCTATTCCAAGAGGAGTATATTTATAGCATTAACTGAACCTTATCAGAAAGTTTAGAAAGTGCAGAAATTATTTTAGCCGAATTAGAAACGGATAAATTAGCCAGTGCCAATAAAAAAGCCGCTTTATAAAGAATTGACAATTTTAAGATTATCTTAATTTTAAATTATTCAATTTTTTATTTTAGAAAAAAATATGAATAATTGATATATTTAAGTAATTTTTAATATTTTATATATATTTTATAATTTATATATTTTATAAAAAATTAATATATATAATAAATATAAATTTATAATTCATATCATAAAGTTATAATTTTCTTTTTAAAATAATATAATAAAGATATTTATTACAAATATTCTTCATAATGGAATTATAGAAATCATATATAATATATATAAAAATTCATTTTTATTAATAATTAATTTAATAGATAAATTAAAGAAAAATTGTTTATTTATTTATTCAATTGGGGAGGGGGGTTAAAAATATATATATATATACTCTTTTATAATAATCTAATCATTGGTAAAATATAAATACAAATTTGACGCATCAACTCCAGGATTTTCATTAACAACCTCGACATCATTACCACCATCATTAGCATGATTAAAATGCTGTAAACCCGGCATTTTTATTTCTAATATAAAGAGATATGTATTAAACTTCAGATAAGTTTATGAAAAAATAATTATATAAGAAAAATTTAATACCATCTTCAATAACAGCTTCTTTCAATCCATTTTCTTCCGCTTTTGGCCTGTTAGCTTGGAATTTCTCTTGGGCCGTGTCACCAGGACGCGCTCTTGTCCAAAATCTTGTCGAATGATCATTTGAACCTGATACCAATATATGACCTATTGGATGCCAGTCAAGTGACCATACATTTTGATCATGGGCATATTCAACAGATTCAACGGCTTCATCTTGTCTATTTATAAAATAATATTAAAATACTTTCGGGAATGATTATATGAAAAACAAGTATCAATTTTATTTACCCTACAATCCAATACATTAAGCATCCATCTGAACCACCCGTGGTCAATAATTTCTCATGGGACGGATGCCATGTAATTGCTGATGGATATAAAGTGTTTAATTATATACACAATGTTATAATAAAGATTTAATTTAGAGTTTTATACTTACAGCAAACTTCTTTATTATGTCCACGAAAAGTTTGTAAATCTTTCATCATCCTGATATCATAAACTTTGACCAGTTGATCTCTAGCCGCGGTTCCTAACCAATTCCCATTTTTATTCCATTGCAAGCCAAGGATAGTATTTTTATGTCCATGCCTGACCAGATCAAGAAGTAAAATATTAAAGCTGAAATTTACAAAAGATTATATTATAATATTCAAGATAAATTAAACTCACAAAGTAGCAACATTCTTTCCATTTTTTGGATCCCAAAATTTTATTAGATTATCTTTGGATCCTGATGCCAATAAAGATTTATATGGATGCCAATCAACAGCTTTTACATCCCAGCCATGTCCTTTAAAATAAAGAAAGTTTAGTAAATTATGTTATGATTGTAAAAAAAGGGAAAAGTTAGTACAAACCAGATAGAGATTTTTCTTCAATTCCTTCATTAAAATCCCATATTTTGATAGTTCCATCATCTGAACATGTAGCAAATTTTGTATCGGTTGGTGCGAATCTATTATGGATTATAATATTATAATCGATTCATATAAAGGTTGAAGTTATTGATATTAATATAAATTCAGAAGTTTAATTAAGATTTCTTTATTGATTTTAACAATAAAAAAGAATTATTTCCTATTTCTAAAAAAATAACATAAAAAAGAGAAATAAAAAATTTTAATTGTACGCACGATAAATCTCGTATAGCTTCTTTATGACCTTCAATCATCTTCAAATTATTCATATTGGATTGCCAATATTTTATGATACCTTTGTGATCTGCCGTAACCATCCAATTATCGTTATGGCTCCACTTCATCGCTCGCACTGCTGATTCATGTGCCTTTATTTTGTTTTATTATAACATTGTTGAATATTATTTTTTTTTGCCAAAAGGTCAAAATGATTATAATAAGGGGGGGGGGGGGAGAGAAAAAAATATATTACAAAAATAATCATGGTGAATCAAAGTGTAATATAAATCTTTAAATACATTTCTTTACACGATTAAACAAAGTAACAAAAATTACAGTTGAAAATATAAAGTAGAGAATTATGGAAAAATATATGATATTTTAATATCTTTATTTCTTCCCATATTACTCCTTTCATATATTTTATTAAATTCTTATCTTAATACACTAACTACAATTAATGAAATTCTATAAAATGTTTAAAATGTTTTCTTTAAGGGAGAAAGGAAGTATTTGTTGAATCTTCCAGAAACAATGAAGCTTTTATAAAAAATAATAATTAGACATGTGTTTCACTTGGGACAGGATTGGGTTAATAATTTTTTATTGATTTTATTATAAACGTTTGTAAACGAAGTTACATTATAAGTGAAAGAAATTGAGCTAATCTCTTTGATTTCTTCGTTCTTCATAATCTGAAGCTTAATCTCAATTACACAGGCTTCGCGAAAAAGAACACATAAGTAGGCAAAAAAATAATAATAAAACTTTGTAAATACCTGTAAAATAGTCTCAAAATTGAACGTTAAGCCATTCCATAATGTGAACTCGCCACTTGACAATCCTGTAATTAAACGTCTCCCTTCAGGCGTCCACTGACGAAAAAAACAAATTGATTAATTAATAGTCTTTCAAGATGCTAACAAGTATCCGTCAAACATACCCGGACGACATTAACTGGATATCTGTTTTTGTTGGTTGAAGTATGCACGTATTTTGTTGCTACTGCATTTACTGGATTATGCAAATATGCCGAGGGTGGCAAAAGCTAAATAAACCATATGAAAAATAAATATTTTGAATTTATATTGTAAGCTTGTAATTCTGAAACATACATCAATGATAAAGTCTGGTTTAGGTCTCAGAAGTTTCATGTTTCTTTGATCTTGAATCCATAGTCTATCCTAAAATCCATGAAAAGAATGTTGATTTACGATTAGTTAAAGCAATTGAACTTTAAAGAATAATATTACTGTTTTAACCTGTAAATATTTTCCAATTGAACAATTGAAATCTACAGTTCTCCTTTGGATAGCTTTTCTCATTCTTTTACCGTCAAAAACTGTCCTTTGTGCATTTATATTATTACTATAACCAGATCCGTGTCTATTTGCATATTTTCTTAAAGGATATGCACTTCTGATAGTCTCTCCGGGAACAGGTGACTGACTAGATCTAGCTTCGTTGATAGACCCAACAGCAACTATTGCTTGAACTTGTTGACTGTTAATACCTTCACTTCCTATACTACTACTTATTTCTTCCATTTTTTCTTCGTTTCCTACAATTACTTGTGGTGGAGGTGTATTTAATCCATTTAGAAGTCCATTATTTGAATCGCTCTGAGTCGTTTTAACATCTTCCCAGGGAATGGTTTCCGAAGTTGAAATGGTCATCGCAGCCATCAAAGTAAATGTAAAACTATAAAAAATGTAAAAATTGGTTTATATAATAATAAATGACTAATCCGGATAAATTTATAAACGTAAAATAAAAATTATTTTTTTTAAGCATTTTTGTTATTTTTGTTATGAACAATCATTTATGTAATAAGTAAATGAATTTAATTTATTTCATGTATTATTTTTTTTTTTATATTTTTATCATTAGTATTTTCTTATTTAAGTATATATTATAATATAGCTGAAACTAACGAAACTAGTTTGTTAAACCAAAACCAATTTTTAGTAGTTTAGGATAGCATCCTTAGTTAGTTATAAATTTAAAATCTTCTTTGAAATCTTTAAAATAATTTTCTTAAATCTGAAACTTTGATTAAATTTCATTGAGATTAAAAAAACAATTAGAAGTTTAGGTAAAAATTATTTATAGATTATAGGATTTTACAAATTAATTTACTTGTTTATTTATTATAAATTTTTTTCTGATTAACTTTTATTAAAGTTTTTTTTTTTTTAAATTAATTATATAAAATATATATATAATAATAAATTAAAATTATTTAGTAACTAAAAATTTGTAATAATTAATTAATTTATTATTAATCTATTAAAGTTATATTAATCATATATAATATTATAAATTTATTATAAAAAAATTATTATAATTATTATAACTTATTAAAATATACTAAAAAACAGTTTTGAAAATTATTATTAAGTCTGAAATTTAAGTATAATAAGAGAAACTAATTATGTATTGACTTAAATTTTAAACAGACAAATAATAGAATATTGATTATTATGATTATTAACATCATAAATCAAATGCTAACTAATTGAATATCATTTTAGTTGTAATCAAAAGATAGCAATCAGTAGATACTTTAATCAGATATCAATCTGTTAATAATAATTGATTATTAATAGGTAAAATAATATCAATAAATTCATAATCTTATTATATACTTTTTAAAAAATTTGAAATTATAAGATTATGTATATAATTATTAAACCATTAAATTTTGGATTTACTTAAGAAAATTTTAAGTATTGAAAAAAAATTTTTTAATTATGATTATCATATTCAAGTTTATTAAGCAATAATAATACAAAATAAATATTAGTTTATAGACTTTCTTTTTTTTTATTTTGGTGGTGATGATGATCTTAAAGGAAAAGATACTGTAAAACTATTTTCTGCATTACTACTTAAAAGTGTATAATATAATAGTGATATATTGTTTTACATACTCATATTGTCAATAATATTTCAATATCAACATAAATTAATTTATATGACATATTATTACAACTAGCAATAAACATCATATCTGATCATTTTCAAACCCTCTTTGATCTTTACTGGATATACTTTGATACACAGCTATGAAAATATAACTAGGTTTTTTGATCAGAAGATCTTTTAACAATGCTTGACTATTATATTAGCCATATATGTTCCTTCACTTTAAGACTCAACAAACTTTGGACTAAAAGCGGGATTTTACTAAATCTTTTGAACGTAATTATTTTTACCACTTCAATCATCTGATGAATTATTTCTTTTAACTCATTTTGAATATCACATATCATCATCTAAGAGTTGAAAAATAATAGAAACACTTAATATGTTTTGGAGGTGAATTAACTAAAAAATTACAAATATTATTGTATATTACTAAAGACATAATAAAATTTTAAAATAGTATATACCACAATTTAAAACAAAATAAATCACTATATAGTGATAATATTCTAATTTTCATTATATTGTCTTTTTATATGCCTTATAATTTCCATTTTCTTATAATATTTGGGCAGAGGAATATGCAACATATTCTAACGTCAAAATTTTTATATTCAAAATAAAGGCATGTATAAGGTTGCTTGTCTAAACTCATTTTGAATTTGGCTAAACATCTAAATCTTTAATTTCACTAAATTTTTACTAAGTGTTTGATATAGTTTTGCCATTTTTATAAGCTTTGATATAGTTTTACCTTTTTTTGAATTTCGCAGATTTTTAATAAGATTTTAATATAATTTAACCAAGTTTTACTTTTATTATTTAGATGTCTGTCTAAACTCTGGATTTTGTCTAGCAACCTTAGTTGCAATACAACTGTAATATATCAATTTGTGAGTTTGAAATGATTTTATTAAACTCCTTTAAAAGAGTAGAGTTTAATAAAATCCAACAAAAAGTTTTTAAAATTTCTGTATTATAAATATTGAAATTTTTTTTTTGTCAGAAGTTGTATAACATCAATCTTAATTCTATTAAAAAATAAGTTAAGTAAACCAGTTTCAAATTGGATAATTAGATCAGCCAAATTTTTAGCTATAGTTTCAATCATATAGTAAATTAAATTATAATTATTTAATAAATTTCTATAAAGATTAATTAGTGTTAAACCTCAGATTAATTAGTATTGAACATATGATTAATCTGTGTTGAATCAGTAATGATTAATTTATTGATTTAATTTTTATAATTCAATTGCAAAATTGAGAAAATTTTATTTGCGAAAACTGCATAAATTTTATTTGCGAAAACTACATAAATTTTGAAATTGTTAAAAAATTATATTATTTCTTTGAATTTTGCATAAAATTAGATATTTTACCAACTCATTGAATGTATTGAATGCTGACATATTTTGATACAATTTTATATAAGAAAAGTTTTATTGCGTTTTTATTTCTTTAATTGTTCAATCTTATATATTGATAATTTTTAAATTTTTTCTTTTTTAACAAACTATAAATTTCAAAAATGCCTGTCACAATTGAATGGTTTGATGAAGAGATGCAATACATGATCAAATTAAGAAGAAAAAGGAACAATGATTACTAGAGAAGGTTTAGAAGATTGAAGTTACCTTTTTGAAATGAGATTACGGTAATGATATAAGAAAGATTTATAATAATGTTTAATGGATTACAGGCAAGAGAAAAATTTAAAGGAATGATGAAGGATTGTAAAATAAGTAAAATACTAGTAAATGAAAGAAAAATAATATCTTAATTATATTTATAATAATATTTTAATAATTTTGATTTTTTAATTGTTTGAAAAATATGTTAATAAAGATGAAAAAAAAGGTGAACTTATGTTGAAAAAGTGTTTGATGAACAATTAAAAATCCCATTTTGAAAAAGACCTGGTTGGTATAATAAAACTTTTCAATTGACATTAATTAAAAAAAATCATTATTTAAATTTAATATTTATGTTTTTTAGTATTACTTGTATAAGAAAAAAAACTTGCAAAATTAGTTGAAAGATCTTAAGGTAAAAAATTTATTCAATTAATATCAATATTATTTTAATCTAAATTTAAATTTAAATTTTTTAGATTCCTCAACTCCTCCTTCTCCTCAAAAATCCTCTCAATCTGAAACCTAAAATAACCCTCAATAATATGCTTCTTATTTTCCTTTTCTATTATTGTCACTCCTTTTTTCAACTATCTTCATTCTTTTTTTATATTTCATAATTTAACTAGTCTCTTTTTCCTTTATCTTTTCCATTATCTTTGTTTATCCCTTTTCATTCAGTTTTTTTTATACATAATTTATCTATTTTTAGTAATAATTTGATAATTTATGTATATTTTTATATTGTGTAATATGTGTATACAAAAAATTAATGTGTACATATGTATATTATGTATATAGATTTTACATACTAGTTGTAACATATGTTGTAATAGTATAAGTTGCAACATATATCAATCAGCGGTCATTTCAGATCAGGTGATGATCATTAATTAAAGTTTAGTGTAACCATAAATGATGAGAAATTTGACACTAATGAAACAATTATTTTTTTCAAGTAATATACTCATAAAACTTAATAAAGCTTTGTTCTTTGGATTTTTATCTACACTTTTGAACTCTTTTTTTTACAATATAACATTTGTATGAAAAACTTTTATATTAACAACTTTTCTTATTGGTTTTGACTTTAACTCTCAGATGCAAGTTTATATGAGAATCAAACATTGTTTTGAATACCTAAATATTCTAATTTTTTTAGACGCAATCAAAATACTTAGTTTGAAAAAAGCTGTTTAATTAGTAAAATTTGCGAAAAATAAGCCATTTTTATTCATTAATTATTATCTTTACGAAAATTATATTATTTTACCTCTACAATTTGCATTTATTTATCTTTATGATAATTTCACCAATCTCGCACCTTTTTTATTGTCCAAACTTCTGACAATTTTTCACAAACAGAAGCAATAGCATCATCTGAGAGTTTATTTTTATATACTTTCAATGTAGAAAGTATTGCTATTTCATTTTCAGTAGTTCGATGCCTAGTACCTGTTATTTTTCTTCATTACAATTGTGACTCAATTGGTTCGTTTGCTGGTTGTAATTCAGATTCAACAAGATTTGTAGCTTTTCTTTTTTTTAGCTTTACGTCTTATTTTTTTCTGATTATTATAATCTTTTAATTTCATTCTAACAACTCCTACCGCTCTTCTACCTTTGGTATTTCTATCTTCTACTCTTAATACATCTTGTTGATATACCTCTTTGATTCTTTCTAAACCATCTGAATAATAATTAATTAGGCGTTTAAGTCCTTCTGGATGCATTTGCGTAAGTGTATATTCTTGGAATAATTCATAGGATAAAGGTTCTGCCATTCCAAAAGCTGTTACAAGATCATCTATAAGTTTCTACAAAGATTCTTTACATGATTTAATAGCCCGTTCACCATGTGAAACTGAACAATCATCAAGATATTCACTTAATAATAAATCTATTCTTTCCCTTTCGTCCTGAGAAGCTTTGATTTGATTATTAAGATTTTCTTCATCAATAATGTTTCCACTAATATTTTGTTTAATGAATCTCATCCCAAATGTTTCTAGTGTTTCATCAAAGCCGAAACAAATATGATGATCTTCATTGGGAATTTTAAATGCACTGCAATAACATAATTTTTCTTCTAATTAAGGATAAGTTGCTATAGTAGAAAGAAAATGTGCTATTGCCATTGTATAATTGGATTTGGCTGCACTTGCAAAAAGTGGTCCTGCAGCAGATAAGGAGTCTCATTGCAAATTAAAATTACCAACACGCATTCCCATTCGATGTATTTTCCATATTCCAGTCCATTTATAATACATATATCAAATCTAGTAATTTTAAATTAAAATTTTAAATTTTATTTTAAATAAATATTTTTTAATTTTACATAAAGTTGAATTATACAAATAATATTTTTTTTAAAAAAATATAAAAATATTTTTATAATTTTTTTATTAAATAAATAAATATAATAAAGTAATACCTTAAGACAAATATGTATATCATCTTTTTCATCCATTATTTCAGTAAATGGTATTTTATTTTTAGTAATATAAATATTAATTGCTACACCTACAGCTACCCATAAAAGATCTAATACCCATGCTGTTGAATGATAATCAACCACAGCTTCAAATTTATCTAAAAATCAAACATCAAGACGTGATGCTAAGCTGAATAACCCATAATTAGAAAATAAAACTAATAATACTGAACAAAAATCCTTTGAGGTATGCCATTGTCTAAGAAGGGGTCGTATATTTGGTCATTTCTCTCAACATTTAATCAATCGGTAAAAAATTGCCTCATCTGCCATAATATCTAAGAAAGAATGGTCTTCTAATGTAAAATCTTTTTTATACATTTCGGTGACATGCAATATTTCTTCATCTGAATTTGAATTAGCTCCTGGTTCTAAAATTATAGTATTAGAAGTTCGACCAAGGCATTCATAATTAATTCTATTAAGTATAATATGTTTAATTACTTCAGCATCAAAATCTGTATTATATGTTAACTCATTATTAATATTTTTGAAATCCAACAACTCGTATATAATATTTTGAAATAATGATAATGTTTTATTAACTTTTGATTCATTCCAAATAGTGGAGTTTCAGCTGTTAATTCTATAACTGGTTCTGGATCAGTTTTAATTTCGAATAGTAATTGAATTTGAAAAGCCATCCTTAAGATTGCATGTGAACTACCACAAGTAATATCATAAATATTTCCAAATTTGAAACTCTTTTCCTTAAAATCAATGTTATCAATAATAGCTAAATTCCAAATGTTTCTACCTTTAATTAAACATTTTGTTGGATTTGAATTTTTCATTCAATTTTTTGCAAGTGTTCGTTCATATCAATCTGTATGAGATATTACGTGACATACAGTTAATATTTGTCGAAAAGAACCCAATAATAGTGGTATGCTATTAAGGCTAGCCAATATCTGTGATAACCAAATCTTCAAGTAAAAAAAAGCCAAACTTAATAATATCGACATAATAAACGTTACTATCTTTATTATCTCTTTGAAGTTTGTGGTTTTTAGTGATTTTTCTTGTCTTTTTCGCTGCCAATTGCACACCATTAGTCTTTTTTGATACAGTTCATCAATTACTTTATAAAAAAAACTACTTAAAAATTTAGGAAAGGAATCATAATATTCTTGAATCATTTGTGGAGATTCCAAAACCGATTTTTTTGGATTAATATCTGATCGTGAATTTCACAGTTTTTGTCCAAATGCATATCCAAATTGTTCAAAGTCATTTGTTTCAAAATTCATCCCTATTTCTTTTTTTTTAAAAGTTTCTATAAAAAGAACTTTTATCATAAATAAACTAGGAAGTTCGCTAAAAGGAGTTTTTTCTTGATTTATTACATTAGTATTATTAGTGAATTTTTGATTAAATGGAAATGTAAAAGGAAGAAGTGTTGTGAAAATTTCTTTTAATATATTTTTTTTAATTTCACCGTCATTTGTTTGTGCAATATTAATTATCTAATTTCCCAAATATTCAAGTTCTTTTGTTACATCATCGTTATGTAAATTTTCAGTAGAACATGTTGTTGTTTTTTTTCCTCTACCAGGATGATGATAAATATGGCCACCAAGATTTTCATAACATGAACAACAAATACATAAAGGTTTCTTGATATCATTAAAAGCTTGTTTGCATAAAGGTAGATATGATCGTAATGCTTCACATGTATATTGTCCAATACATAATACTTGAATGTTTTGCTTATTTAAATGCCAAAAGTGTAATGTACATCCTACACCCCGAGAAAAAAAAGTAACATATTTATTACATGAAATACATCGACGCCATGAATAATTCCTTCCTTAAAACTTTTCAATTGCTTGTTTTGTGATTTGTGTAAATATTTGTTGTCAAATTGGAAATACGAATCACAAACCCCAATTTTGATAAACAATTAACCTCTTTAACCGCCTCTCTATCAACCTGCTATGTATCAAATAGATTGGATAATTGTCTTAATTTCTCTAACCCATTACATCTTTGAATCTTGCCATCAATATAGTCAATAACTACACATAGTGTAAATTTCATTTGTTCTAAATCATTTATAACTTCATCTTGTTCAACTTCCTTACGGTTATCTTGTAAATTCTTAAAATTTACAATATTATTTTGAAAGTCCTCAGAGTCCGTAACATTATTCTCAGAGTCTGTAGTATTATCATCAAGTATATTACATAATTCTTTTAGTGAAAGCGCTTCATATTCAGAAGTATTTTGTTCAAAAAACTCATTACTATTACTTTTCTCATTATTGTGTTATAAAAAATCTTTGGGAAATAATAAAGGTAAAGAAATACTATAATTCTATTCAGACATTTTTTTATAAAAAAAAAAGAAAAAAAAAGAAAAAAAAAAGAAGGTTCTGTCTTATTACTATAGAAACTAATAGTATATTAACATAGTCAAACTTCAGGTAATAAACTTTTTTTTCTTAGAAATTAGGTAAATTAAAACTTGAGATGCAAGTTATTAATTACTACTTTTGCTCCAAATGAAGCCAAAGATAATGTTTTATTATCTCGTAGTTTCATTTATCTTAGTATTACATTATATGGTGAAACAACATTTTTGTGTATTACTATATACGATAAGTTTGATAATTTTTCGTTCATAATACAGTTGTCTCTAGTAAAAGTCTCTCAATAATCAACCAATTTTACTAAACATTAATACACTAGAGCTTTAAAATGAAATAAATATACATGCAAAATTTCAGCATATATTAATTATATAATATTTTTTATTTGGCTGAAAAAATGGTTTTTACAAAAATGATCGACATAAATGTCAATTCTATAATTGGATTCACCTTCTCATGCCGATCCCTGAAATGACCACTGATTGAAATAGATTAAAACTAATTACAATGTATATTACAATATTAAAAGTTGTAACATATTAATTACAGTTCTTATTTTTAATTATAATATATAATTCTATATTTATATAGGCTTTTATAATAGAAAGAAAGAAAACTACTAGGAAAATTAAAAATAAATTAGTTATATTTTAACCTAAAATTTATTTTTAATATATAAAAGTAAAGCTGATTTTTTCTAGCAGTTACCTTTTTTTTTTATTACAAAGGTTTTATATATATAAAAAATTAAAAATGAAATATGTATATTTTCAACTAATATATTATTTTAATTTACATAAAACAATTACTAGGTTCCTAAAATTTAATTGAATCAAATATTTAAGCAATTTGAATTTGATTTGATTTTTTTAAATCAAATTGAATTGAATTGAATTGAACTCATATATTTAATTGAATTAATTTAAATCGATTTGAATTTGATCGAATCAAATCAAATTGATTCAAATATTTATCAAATCAAATCAAATCAAATATTTGATCGAATCGAATTGAATTGAATATAATTTTTTTTTTAATTTTTACAATGATTATTAATATAAAGTTATTCTAAAGTTTTAATTAAGAAAATTATTAGTAATTGCACTAAAAAATTTCAAAGATAGCTTTAACAAAGTAAATTTAGTAACAGGTGAATTTTTACTATTAAACTTAGTAAAATAATTCTGTGATTTCGGTTTTACTAAGAAAATTTAGTAATAATTGCAATTGCAGCTTCAAGTAATAACTGCCATTGTAGTTTCAGTTTACTAAGAAAACTTAGTAATAACTGCCATCACAGCTTCAGTTTTACTAAGAAAACTTAGTAATAACCACCATTGTAGTTTTGGTTTTACTAAGAAAACTTAGTAATAACCGCCATCTCAGCTTCGTAACAACTTTATTAGTAAAAAATGTTTCCAAAGCTGTAGACACGTTTTTTTACTAGGTTTCTTAGTAAAAAATGTCTCTGAAGTTGTAGAGGCATTTTTACTATGTTTTCTTAGTAAAATGGCGTCTCTTAAGCTGATAAAGCATTTTTTACTATGTTTTTCTTAGTTAAAAAGGCATTTCCGAAGCTGTAAAAGTGCTTTTTACTATGGTTTCTTAGAAAAAAAGGTATTTTCGAAGCTGTGAAGGCACTTTTTGCTATAGTATTTTTTTAGTAAAAAGACATTTTCAAATCTGCGGAGGCGCTTTTTACTATAGTTTTTTTAGTAAGAGCCACTTCTGAAGCTTTGGAGATGGCTTTACTATTGATTCAAATCAAATCAAATATTTGAATACTTGATTTGAATTTGATCAAATCGAATCAAACATTAATTCAGATTTGATCAAATAAATCATTTTTTGATTTGAATTTAATCGAATCAAATCAAATATTCAAATATCAAATTGAATTGCAGAACCTTACTGATTTATACCAACTCACACGAAAAAATATAAATGTATATTTATAAAATTAATTGTCAGGGTCACTTGATTGATAAAAAAAATAAATATAACAAAAAATGTTAAGAATTCTAATTATCTCACATAAATGAAGAAACTGTAAAGCTTTTTTTTATATTTTGATTTGATCTTTTTAAAGGAGTATTATTTAGTATGCTCATATTAATGATCAGAATATTTTGTAATACCAGTAAAGATTCTACAAATTTTTCTATAATAGATAGAACTCATAGTTAAACTGGAATTTCTAATTCATAAAGATGATAATATCAATGAATCTCATCCATATTTCTTATAAAAATGCTCAAATATATTTTTTTCCAGCTATCTATACTCTGATAATACCAAATTCATTCTTATCAGACTTACAACTTTTACAAGTCCAGTATATCCTATTATTAATCTTATGTTACAACTTCACTTGATTGTCTTTTTTTTTTCATCGTATATGACAAGTATGAGCATTCAGTAAATAAAAGTTCGTAATTTTTCTATTGTATTTCATTATAAATATAATATCTGGTTGTCTTCCAAATCATCTATCACACTGGTACTACTGTGATATTCAGAACTACTAATGAATATGGTTTTTCCTAGAGGAAGATTCTTCAATGTTGCCTGGATGGTCAATATTATTATATTAGTTACATAAGTACCTTCATTTAGAGAATTCATAAAATTCATTTCTAATGCTGGATTATTTTAAGAATCACTTCTAATATCTATAAAAAGATATAAGTAGTAAGTAGGAAATCATTAGAATATCATAAAAATACCTATAATGTATCCAAAATTCACTCTGTGACTATTGTAAGTTCTTTTTTTTTTTCCTTTTATGTTCTATTATGTATAAGTTTCCTTGGTAAATCAATTTTACAATTCTTAATGAAAGTAGTAACGAATTCATTACATTTTCTTTTCACTGCAAATGGAAGAGATAAAGGTACCATTTGTCATACTGATTTCATAAAAGTATGCTTAAATTGCCCTGGTAGCTTTTGTACAATTTCTAACTTGTTAAAAATTATCTAATTAACTAGAGAATCCTTTCATGATAATTCAGCAATATTCATATTATCTATATCAAAGTATAGATATTGGTTAATCAGCGTTATTGTGTTTTTCTTGAGTTTAATCTTTAACTTATTTATATTTTTCTTTATCTTATTTGTATTTAGATGTATCTTTTTATTTGTTTTGACTACTTCTATATCATGCAAACTGCAAAATCCTTCAAATGCAATTTCGAATTAATATAATAAATGAATTGTTAATTTAAGCAATACAATAATTTCATCATTAAAAAACACATGCACTATCAGTACATATGCAATGTTATCATCTTAGTGTGATCATCATGCTGATAAAATCTTATGTAATACTAAAATAACTACATAAAATCCTATGGACCAATCACTTCCTCATGCATCGAGAATTATTCTTGAAGCAAAATTAATGGAATAATTAAAAATATAGGCTTTCTATATAATTCAAGAAAATTGTTTCTTTAGATACAAGCTAATAGGATAATTACACTATTATTTCAGCCTTTGGTTCTGAGAGTAGATCATATAATATCATCATTTAGTAAAAAATATTAATAAAGGTTAACAACTAACTTGAGAAAGTATTTGAAGTAGTTTTAATTAATGTGAAGATTCTTCAGTATACAAATTACTAGCAAATCTATAGTCTGGTCCAAAATACTTTTCAAATTATTTTGCGAAATCCAGGAGTCTTCTTTTATTTCTTAATAAATGACTGAAGTAGCGGTAATATGTTCTTGTTTAGCTGTTATTAAAAATTGTAAAATTTTAAATATTGTTCAAAAGTCATAATTTAGTATTTTTAATATAGAATAAGTAATTTAAACAAAAAATTTTATATAGTATCCTTTTAAATGATTCTATTTATGTCTCTTTAGGCTTGTATTCATATTGAAAAATAGTGACAAAGAAGAATATACAACAGATCTTTATGAAAAATTTTGCATTAGTAAATAAGAATATATAAAAATATGCATTAAAAATCTTAACATTTAGAAAGATGTTGAAGGTAATGTATATGAGGATTTTTTTTTAGCTATCTACTTTTTTTTCTCATATACTATCTGAATATGCTATTATTAGGATAAATTATTTCCTGTAAGTCTATAACTAAAGGAAGATAGAAATAGCCTATCTCTCTAAGTAAATAATATGTTATTTTTCTAGAAGAAAAAAAATCAAAATATTTTTTTGGAAAGGGATCAATTTATGTGTGAAATTATTTTATCACACAAGCAAATAGTCATACTTGTACAAATAATTAGCAGTATATCACTATTACATCATATATAAATCAGAAACATGTTTACTTATATTTTAGTATTTTAACAGCTATCTCACATGTTTACATATATTAGCTAATTATAAGACGTAAGTAAATATGGAGCTAATATAATACATTTCCTTATATAGAACTATTTTTTTATTTATGTATCACTTTAATCATATTCTAAAAATATTATAGATGGCTTTTCTCTTGTAGGTGATATATTTTACAGATTATCTCTATATTTATAAAATAATACTAGATATAGCATTAGGAAACATTTCTTAAGGATACTCTTGGGATTACTCTTAGACAGAATATTAATATGCAAATCGAGTTATACTAACATTTCCATTCTGATTACTAATGTACTGACTGGATTTTTTTTTAGTATTAAGATAATATTTAGGATTTTGTGTCTATTTTATCGCGATATACCAATTTAGTATATAACTTTTTTGTTGTAATATTTTTTTAGCACAATCAAAAAATACCTAACCTAATCAATATAATAATTGATTTATTTTCTTCTACCTAAATTTTAGCTATATAAATAATATGATTATATTGTGAAAGAAATTAATCAACTTTTCCATTATATTTTATTAATATAATAATAAATTTCATTAGAACGAATAATACCTAAATACTTTCACCTGTCAGGAATATTATTATTTCTCATCACCTTTCAAACTTGTTTTACCAAAGATTCAGATCTTTTCTTATAATTCCTATAAGTCTATTGGATAACAGTTGCATAGAAATTTTCAAAGCTATAATTATAGTATTTAAAAATCAAGAATCTCCATGATTATTTCATTGAACTTTCTAAATTTCTCAAAAAAACTTCATTATAGATTAGAGGGTCTAATCTAAAATAAGCAGATCTTATTATTTTGCCTATCTGCAGATGATACATTCAGTAGACAATTTATACAAAAAAAGAAAGAATCAATTTATTGTATTATTATTATAAATATGTAATATACTATTTTGGTAAAAAATCTATAGCTCAGAAAACTCATTGCATATACTTACAATTATTTTTCGAATCTAAAAAATCTATACTATTAAGCTTTCTCTTAATGATGAAATATTTAAATTTATAATAGTCAATTTCTAGTGAATTGCATAGATCTGTTTTGCCATGTGATTTGCATATTTTATATCTGAACTTTAATGAAGTTTACATTACCATTATTATAGTATTTATTAATATGATAATCTCCAAGATTCGATAGCCACATTAATATATGAGACTAATCTGAACATTTGATAATTCTATAACCTTTTAGATGCAATTATATAAAGCAACTATATATATTACAATAAGTAATCATTCCAATAACTGATATTTTTTCTTTTTCAGGTCAATCATATAGAATATAGTTATTATATAGTCTATTCAAAAAATCTTTTTGTAAATCTTTTGCTAGAATTTTTCAATCAATGTATTATACATATAGATCATAAATATCTCTATAGCCACGAAGACAAAGACACTTCTTTTTGTCAGGAGTATTATCATTTCTCACCATATTTTAAACTCATTTGCTTATGTTTTAGATCTTAACTTAAAAGTTCTTCAAGCTTTTTAGATAATTTTTGCACTGTTAAATATGAAATAAGCAATTTTCTGTTTAAATTTATAGTCTGTATTATATGTATAAAAATCATGCTGCAGATATATAGAATAATTTATAAAAATTCTATCAACCTCTTTAGAACTAAGTAACGATATTCTTCCCATATTTTTCGTATTCATTTGTATAGGATTAAAAGATGTTATATGCCTTTCAGCTGTTTTTGCAATACATTTATTTAGGTGATCATTTGCATATTCTATAGTATTTTCACAAATAGATACTAAGAAAATACATATAATGCAATAAATATAAAATGAATATCTTCTAACTTTAAATTCTCCATTTTTATAAAACCTTTCAATCATATGGATAAATCCATTCTTAGAAAAGTATTTTGGATTATTTTCAAAAAGTGTCTTAAATGAATAACAAACATGAGAACAACACATTTCTGGTGTTTCATTATTATAGTTATATTGCAGATTGTTTAACATATGCATTACTACAGAATTTAAACCAGAATAGTTAGTTCTAACCATTTTATTGGTATAAAGAGTTTATAGCAATTTTACTAATTTTATCGATTTAAGCAGTTTTAAAGATTTATATGATGTGAATAATTTAAAGCCATCTAATATTTCAAAATGTAAAGAAATTTTATTTAAATATGTAATCATTAAAAAAAAATACATTATTAAATAGTCTTTAATATGATCTATAATGAAATGTATTTTTTTATTTATTATACTATAAAAATTATTAGTAGTTAGATTTTTTTAACAATAATTTTAATAGAAATAGACAGATTTTCAGCACTTCAGATATCACGTACAGGAATTTTATTGGTGATAATTTAATCACATGATTATAAATGATTGGTTGGAAATTTCAAATTCTTACAAAAATAGTGTCACAATTCATCAAATTCTTCCAAGACATTTGCAGAAATTTGACGAAGAGATCGATATCACTTAATTGCAAAGACAGCTACATTACCTGAAAGTCTAAGCTCATAAGCACTCATATAAAGCATAGAATGATATGCAAACTGATGAATTTTTGTTAGACTAATGGAATCTAATACACATAAAATAACTTCCTTTAGGTCTTTGAAAGTGTAATTGCAATAAAGACGTGAATACTGTTTGCCTCTGCCTAAAATGACTCAATGTAATAAGCTTGTAATGGAACTTTGGATAAAACATGCACAAGTGTCTTGCTGCTTTAATAATCTAAAAAGATAAGTAAGATATTAGTTACCTTAATAATCTACTAATAATCTACTAATTACAACTTACCTCTTGTAGATACATCTTTTGTGATGCAAAGTCAGGTTAAGCAGAAAGAATATGAGTTATACAACAGTTCTATTTAATTGGATCAGAATTATATTGCGTATAAGCATTGCATTTTCTTATCAAATCTGTTATACACAATCCATGCTTTTCAGGAATTCTTTGAATACCTTTTGATTTTATGATGCTATCAACATCTGCAAACGTCATGATATGAGAGGGATGGTAAAATAATAGTTATTTATGATTTGGTTAATTAACCGTTAATTAACATATATATATTTTTTTATAAAATTTCGAAAAAAAATTTTTATTGAATATATTTATATTTATTCTTCATCTAAATTTAATACATTATATTCAAACCCATGATTACTTTTATCAGAACTACTTGCATCATTATTTCCTTTATTTTCACTATTATCACTAATTACTAATGCTAAATTTTTTTTTTTGTAATTTTTAAAGGTCCTTTATAAATCCAAAGATTCCCATAAATATAAACTAATTTTTTAATATGTATATTTTGTAATCTATTACGAATTTTATTATGAATGAAACTAAAAGTGTAAAAATTTCTTTCTGTAGCTGCAGATGATGTAGGAATTGAAAGAATTTTAATAGTTAATTGTACAAGAATTTTTATTTCTAACTATATTAATTATAGCCAATTATAAATTATATTATAAAATAAAGCTTGAATTTGATTGGTTAATTATAAATAACGGTTAATTAACCAAATCTAACCAATGTTAATTAACATAAATAATGGTTAATTAACCTTCATCCCTAAATATGAGGCAAATTATCAGGCATTTTACTGTTACAGAGAAGCGGTTGTTTTCCACTATCTTTCATGTTTATTCTTGAAACTACTAATGTGTCTTTGGCAAATGCATTGTGGTTGCTATTATTATCGAATATGAATAATGCTACTTTTTGGGGTGAGTCCTTTGAATATTGGGATTACAGAAGGGACTATTCCAAATAAGGAGAATGGTTACACGATTTAATAAATTTTTTATACACTTTACAATACTTTTTTAAGGGCTTGCATAACCTATCTCTTCCATTAAACATGATTAAATGCATTAAGCAAACTTGAAGCATTCGCACTATATTACAATATATTTGTTTAATTCCCGTTAATCCCATACCTTTACATTGTTATTCACCTATTTAAGATATATTCGAGATAAGGCAATATGCAGAATGCCAAACTACTAATTCAACCAAATTTCATTTGTTAAAGAAGGAAAAGTGGAAAGAAGCTGAAAAAACAACTTAGTGAAGATTTCATAGAAGAAAAGTATTCTTTTATGTAATATATACTATATGAGTTTTATAGAAAATCCTCTAAAAAAAGATCTTAAGTGAGTGAAAACCATGAATGAAAATGTCATATATGAGGAGAAGATAAGTACGAAGATTGATTTTGCTAGAGCCATCAAGTTGATGGCAAAAATCCTTTACGATAGAGAATAATCCAAGAAAGAAGAAACCATATATTCATTCGAAAAAATGTGAAGAACATTTCAAGAAATTGAACTAGATTTGAAGGATTTCTTTGATCAGCTTTATTCGGTGGCTCAGCTACTTAAACGTAATGAACAAACGATAAACTATATGAAGAAGTTGATAGTGTTTATATGTTATTTACTTGCTTCACTGAATAATACGAAAATTAATTCGTTTAAATTCGACCTTGGATTTTATTTAGATTCAGTAGAACGAGCAATGAAGGCCTGAATACAATGGCTAATCTTAAAGTATCAACAACATCAAGATCGATAGGTCACAAAAAAAGGATGTTTAATTCACATAGAGAATATGTAGAGAAAGCCCTTGCAAAAATTTAGAGAATTTGTTTGTCTTGAACATAGACGATTATCATAATATTCATGTTCAGAGACAACCCGATACTACAAGTACTTCTTGGACGGCGCATATAGCAACAATCATGATAAATCTGTGTTTAATATCTGCAATACCACAAAATGATATAATCAACCCAAAGATCATTGATAACGAATTGATTGTAAGACATCTTGAAGAACGATTTATCATAAACCTTGGTATTTCATATCATGATCTTAGGCGGGATGATGTAAGAAAAGATTGCTTTGATGATGAGGTTATAGACAGATTATTAGTACATAGTTATAATGATAAACTAGCAAGGAAAAATAGCAATCGGCATATACAAAATGCTATCCTCTTTGATTTTGTTGAAAATGATCTGAAAGGTGTAGGAGGATACATGGATGCTCTTCAAATCGTATATGATCAAAAGCTGATGCAAGAATATCTTTTCAACTATGCTATTCTTATTGTTGCAGATTGGCCTGGATAGTTCTACATTTAAAAGGCTATTACACAATGGCTTCTTGTTAACAATGAAGAAATTCCTAATTTTTTTGCCCATAATAAGTCCTCTTCATGTATTTTTAAACGCTTGCGAACTTGTGTTTTTACAGAACTCTTTTTTATTCAATGACATTTACAAAAGTATATTTGATGCAAAAAAGGATCTTGGTAAGAAACCACGACTATGAAGAATCGACTTAATTCTCCATATTGTTCACAAGGTTTGGTTTGATATAACTGAGGTTGTCTATTCGAAACTTAGTTGTACGAGTAAGAATATCAAATTCCTATATTTAACAGATCTACTGAGTAATCTAGTTCTATTAGTCCTTAACGTTTACGCAATACATCATTGAGAAGATGATTTGCCTGCTTATGAAGAAGCTTGTATGTGTTACTAGAGTAATCTTTTTCTTCGTTTTGATCAGAGGAATTACAAACATGCTCCTTTAATATTTTTTTCTGATGTTTTTTATTGGATGGAGATTAATCATCCAATAATTAATATGATTACTAATAATCTTGATTCTCTAAGTAACTGTCCTATTGAAACTGCCTATAGCATTATACAACGACGTACTGCTAAATTTTTCATAGCTTAACAACTTCAGAAAGAGGCTAACTTCATTTTTCAACAGCAGGAAAAAAATGTATTTTGACAACATTTTGTAATTGCCGTTAAATATCCATATACAGTCAAACCTTGATATAGCGAACCCTTGATATAGCGAATTTTTAAATCAAATATATTAAAATTACCTTTACTATAGTGAACTAGCCAATTAAATTCTTTAAAAAATTCATTATAAGCTTATAACGAAGTTGATATCCAGATCCTAGAATTCGTTATATCAAGAGTTCACTGTATACCAAAGCAATTGAATATGCTTCCCAAAAGTATTCTATATAGCTTTTAAACATATTTACGAATATATACCAAACACGTTATATGTATCCTTTAATTATCAAAACTTCATCTGATGGTATTAGCACATACAAATTGCTTTCTTTAGGTTATGAAGTTACCGATCGCTACTTTCCACGATGCTTTGTTACCTCTAGGAAACCCAATGCCACCATCCTTTGCGATTATTTGTATTGTGAATATACTAACTATCTGATTGATGGTATCGTTTTTGTATGTGAACATGGTTATTGTTTAATATGTTTAGGGTATCTCCAAAACAAGGTTAAAAAAAATGTTGATACTCTTATAACAAGTTTGACAAAGAAAAATACGAATGAAGATTTTTCTTGATTAATATATTTAACTCGCAATTTTAGTATAATTAGCATTGTAATTCACGTGTTTATTTCATGATTTTGATTGGTGAATCAATTGTATCGACTCATTACCAGATTCAGAATTTTATGTAATTTGGACGTTCCTGTAGTTTAAGGATGATTGGTCAGATGTCACGTGGTAAAGCTTTTTTGTCGAATGAATTCTGAAGATAAAAATGAGAGAGTACTTTGCGACTGCCACTTTGGCGGCGGGTGCCTGAAAGGTGGAAAATGACAGAGTACTTTGTGACTGCCACTTTGGCGGCGAGTCTCTGGGATGTAAACTTTGCTCAAGCTAGGTCTCGACTGCCACTTGGGCGGAGATCCTATTTGTCATAAATTGAAAAGGCCAGTTTGTTCATGACTGCTAATTGGGCGATAAGCAAACTGAGTTTACTATCCTCTAAAGAGCTTCACGTCTGCCACTTTGGCGGTGACTCTTTGGCTTTTCCATTATAACTGTTCATTTTACTATACAGATATATTTAAGTCCAATATTTTTTTTACCAAGAAAATAACATGTTTATTAATTTTTTAGATATAGTGCGGGAAATGGAGTAGAAATAGATGATGCTATTGAAGAGGGAGGGAGTACGCGGATCTTAGGCCATTTAATGTGAGTCCTAGCATCAAGTTATTTCTTTACTCTCAGGCTTTTTATAAATTTCTATACTATTTGTTTTTTACTATCACTATTGCTAATTATGAGATTCTCATACCAATGCTCTTTTTTTACACTAGATTTCTAAAATAAATAATCCCTTACATATCTTCGCCTATATAATACGCAAAATCAAACTTGAAACAATTAATTTTTATATTATTTAATAAAACAAGAACATAACATATGAACACCATTAATTTCTTCATACGATCTATCGTTTGCTCATTACGTTCACATATCTAAGCTGCCAAATAAAGTTGATCAAAGAAATCCTTCAGGCTTAGATCTCTTTCTTGAAGTAATTCTCGCATTTCATCAAATCTATATATATATTATACTCTATTCAAATGTTCTCTATCATATAGAATTTTGGCTATAGACTTGGTAGCTTTGGTGAAATCAATATTCATACTTTTCTCTTTTTCGATTGTGACTTCTATTTCTTTCTCAGTTATAACTTTAACTTATTTAGTATCTCTTTTAATGGATTTTTTTACAAAACGCATATAGCAACTATTACATAAAACAATACTTTCTATCAATGTTATCTTTACTAAGTCTCTACTCTTCCATTTTTTTTCCATTCACCAATCGGAATTTAGTTGACTCAATGGTTTGACATTCTATACATTCCTTCTTTTCAGACATATTTTAGCTAGGCAAATAGTAATATAAAAGGTATGAAATTCAAGAGGATTTAACGGATAGTATTATACTATAATGCGAAAGCTTTAATTTGAGTTATAATTATAATCCCAACAAAAACCACTCGAAAAAGTACTATAAAACGTATTAAAAAAGTTTTTAATAAATTGTGTAACCAGTTTCCTTATATGGGACTATACATGAAGTCGAAATGGATCATTTTGGATATTCGAAATTGTCGAAATGGTCAAAATCATTTCGACTATTGAAGGCTAAAGTCGCGAAATAGTCAAAATGACGTCATATCACATGATTTTTTATATTGAGAAAAATCAATAAACAAAAAATGTATGATCTCAGTCAATATCGCACCAATTCGTATGAAACAACTACCATTCGATTCCTTGCGACTTGACGGATCCAATGAGCTTACATTCATTGATTTTGGATCATCCAATTGCGAGATATTCGCAATTGTATTATCGGCTGAAATTATAAATCAATAAATTCTACTTTAAATAAAGAAGTCCGGATTTCGAAATACGGTCGCGAATATCTCGAGATGGGCTGATCCAATATTAATGAATGTTAGCTCATTAAATTCGTCTAGTCACAGGAAATCGAATGGTAGTTGTTTCATACGAATCGGTGTCATATTGACAGAGATCGTACATCTTTTGTTTTTTTTTGTTTTTTCTATATATAAAAAATCATGTGATATGACGTAATTTCGACTATTTCGACTTTTCATTTCGACTTTTGGGTTTTCATTTCGACTTCATGTATATATGGGACGGTCGATATTATATCAAATTCTAATATTTTTTTTTATATTTTAATATATTTTTAATATTAGAGTTATAGCAGTTTAGCTATTACCGTAAAGCACTGACTAATCTATTTCAGGTTTTTTACAAATTTACCCTTAGATTTGTAAACTACCCGGGTAGTTTAATCAGGGGGGTACTTTGGTGTGAGGGGGGTTTTTAATCGGAAAATATATGTAGATCGTAATGATCGTAATACCCATAAAATTCCACGTGTTTCATAACGTATTTCACTTGTATTGTGTTTCATGATTTTTTTTCTTTCAAAATGGTCGTTATAGGAAATCAAAAGTCAAAACGTTCTAGAATTACTTTAAAAAAAGAAGACAATGGTGTGTACGTGAGAAGTTAATAGTCTTACAATATTTGCAATGTTCAAATAGTGTTTGTGCAACAGCAAAACATTTTGATATAGAACCAAGTCAAGTTCGGGATTGGAGGAAAAAAAGGACCAGTTGAAGTCTTCAGCACCTTACTTACTAAAGTTACATGGTGGTAGACAACCATTTTTTTCAGAATTAGAACAAGAATTAGCAGTGTGGATTACTAGTTGCCGCATACAAAGTTTACCAATTACTAGAAATATGATAACAAAAAAAGCCAAGGAACTTTCACAGACTGAGAAATTCCAAGAAATGTACCCTACAATTTCTTCATTTAAATTTTCAAGAAAGTAGTTGGATTGCTTTATGGTTTGTCATGATTTTTCAAATAGGCGAAGAATAACTGTATCTCAACATTTACCAGAGGATTTACTTGAAAAATAACAGAGTTTTTTAAGTTTTTTCTTTATAGAAGAATATAGCATGATTATCACCTTCAATATATTGCAAATATGGATGAAACTCCTGTTGCTTTTGATTTACCTAGTTCTTATACTTTAGAAAAGCGTGGTTCTAATACTATTAGTATTAAAACTACAGGACATGAAAGAAGTATGTTCATAGTTATGTTAGGTTGTATGGCTGATGATTCAAAACTACCACCTGTTATTATTTTTAAATTGAAAAATAAATCTAGAGAAGAGTTTCCTGATGGTGTATTCATTAGAACTAATGAAAAAGGCTGGATAAATGAAAAGGAAATGATTTGGTGGATTGATAATATTTGGTTCAAAAGATCTGATCAATTATTAAATCCTAGATCACTTCTTGTTTTAGATTCTTTTTGTGGTTATTTAGTTAATTTTGTTAAACAAAAATTGGATGAGGTTCATACTAATATGGCAGTAATTCCTGAAGGGTTAACATCCAAATTGCAACCTCTTGATGTTGCAGTTAACAAAAGTTTTAAATCTAATGTAACACTAGTCGAATGATAACTAATAGGGGACCAATCACGTCAAATCTGGGTTGCCAGATTTGATCTGATTGGTCCCCTATTTTTGTTTTTTTAGAATCAGATGATCCCGATTGATGACGATTAATGGCGCAGATAAAATACAATAAGATTCTAATCAGAGTATTATAAAGATATCAATAGGGTTATTCTTATTGATTCAATTTATTAAAATCCAGTTTCCAATCGGGTTATTCCTAAGTCATCAATAGGGATATTCTTATTATTACTTATTATACAAATAGCATATCTTGATTGGTAACATTTTATTAAATTTTTATAATACAGGTAATTTTATAATTGTTTATTTTATACAAGTAAGTAATCCTG
>CAMKVN010000525.1:0-27342 GCA_946474995.1 Funneliformis geosporum | reverse complement strand
TTTCCGTAATTACAAGAAATATTTCGTTTTAATGAAAATTATTTTTTTGTTGCATAATTTATGATCGCCACTGTATAATTAACGTTAATTAATAGAATGAAATATATAAAATATGAGATTTATAGTTTTATTATATGTATCAATGTAATAATAATTCAAATGATTTATTATGAATATATAATAAATAAAATAATATACTAATATATATAATTGAAACATATTTTATAAATTCTACTTAATAATTATATATGAAAGATTGCTAGAACGACAATTTTTAACAAAAGTGAGATTTTTTAGTTTACATTTTAGGATTATTTTCTTAGATTCATGCCATATGTTAGAACTTATTTAAATAATTATAAATGGGAATTATGGATTAGTTAATTTCAAAACTTAATGCTTTAGTTATTAATTTAGGCTTAAATTTTTAGTCAAATATAAAATTTGAAAGATCCGGGTATGATCACCGGATTATAGTAATATCCGAGTTCCTGTTATTTTTTCGGTGATGTTTTTTTCACCATCCTTTTGTATAGAGAAGGTCCGATATATTTTTTTTGCAACATATAAATATTTCTCAAGAATGATATTTTATCTATCGCGATTATTTTTTTAATTTACGATTTTTATCACGATATTTTTTTCTTTTATCATTTCTTTTCTATTTTTTTTTTTGGTAGATTATATTATGTAAAAAATCTTTTATGGTGACGAATATCATAAATGTAGTAAATCATTAATCGTTTCAAAACAGCTTCTTTAATAAATGAATAAGTTTGTATCAAATGAATTTAGAAAGTATGTACTGTACATGTTACATATATCTCTTGATATTTTATAGAGAAAATAATATGAAAAATGATTTATTATTTATATATTTAGAAAACAATCATGCAAACATTATGTTTGGACTATGAAATAATTCATGAATATTCGTCCGAAAATCAGTAAAAACCGATCAAAATAAAAATATGACTTGACAAGGCCCTTTGAATATTTTAATGACTTAATTGGTAAAACAAGTGAAAGGGAAAGAAATTATTGACTCATTTTTTTTGCATTAAAGTATATGTCATTTGACCTTATTTCACAGAACTTTAATTTATGCATGTGATGGGAAAAGTTGTGAGATCGCACTACATCAACGCATCGTTGTGATGATAAACTCTCACCCCACAATTTTTTATGGCTTTTTTCAGTTACGAACCATTTATGATTAATCACTTTAGTGATGTAATGTTAGTAAACAAATTTTTTTTTTTAAAAAAAAAAGGAAAAAGAAAGAAAAAGAAAAAGATAGAAAGGTAGAGACAATGTTGATGATGTAAACAACGGTTCAAAAGAAATTTTTGTTCTTTGTCCAGAATTATTACAGTTATTACAGTATACTTTTTGCTTTTTAAAAAAAAAAGAAAAAGAAAGAAAAAGAAAGAAAGATCGAACTATTTGTGCTTCCATACTGCGGAATTAGCATATATGGCGTCTATTTGATTCAACAAGCAAAAAATGTGGATACCGAAATTTCGGATTGATGGAACGCCAATATGACTTCCCCCCACATTTTAAATTTACTAAAAAAGGGTTATTTTCTTACATAAATATAATTTATCTGATGTAATAATTAAAGATTTGTTTACTTGAGATAAGATGATCAAGACAACTTTAGATTATTCATAAACACCAATATGAATTCGTATTATTAATAAATGAAGGCGTTTTGTTTTTACATTCAACAATAATAAAAGAGAGGTCCTTTTTTGATAATAATGCAATCAGATGATCTTGATTATGGCTGATTTTCTTGCATGAAATTTATATCAATTTCATCAATATCTGTTTGACATAGTATTGTTGTTCTAAATAGGCCAATCAACGTTCGAATGTGGAACTTGCCGTCAAATACATCTTCATGATTTGTTATGTGTCATTCTTGTTTTGTAATACTTTTTTTTTTGAAAGGAACAGCCATCCTTTTTTTTGTTTACGCAATTTTAAAATTACTAAAGGATATTTTTTTCAATATTAAGTCATGGTATGATTTTGAAAAAAAAAATTTATAATTTCTCACATTTTTTTTGTTTGACAAATGAACGATTTGCATGATCATATTAGTGACCCTTATTGGATAAAAGAATCTGATAAGATTATTAATCTATGCTTATTAGGGAATTAATATAAATATTTATTTAGAAATTGGAATATTCTTATTCTCACGAAAAAAAATTTATTTTTAAAAAAAATGAAAATCCGTTGTAATTGTGTGACAAAAAATATCCTTTTTTTTTATTAGAGTGTGAGAAAAAAAGGGACCCTGCGATGGTGTGGGAAAAAGAAACATTTTAAAAAAATTACTTTTTTTGCAATTATGATACATAGGGAAATAAATATTCAATAAATCGATTTGTGTTCAATCACAAATATAAGCCACAAAATAAACCTTTTTTTTTTTTGAAAACAAGAACCCCGAATTTTATACTAGATTTTTTTACATATTGTTCTAAACTTTAAATGTGAGTAGAATTTGACAATTGTTTAAAATTCCGTTCATGTTACATCTCGGTCTAATTAAGTACCACAAAAGCCATCCCCAAAATGTTTTGTCCCCAAATGCATTAAATGTGATCTCTGTTGTGTCACTTTCCATTATTTTTACATTTTTCCCACGTCAATTTATTTGCTTGTTTGGGGTGTTCCGCTTTATACAATAAAAAATTAACCGAAATTAATTGAAAAAAATTTTTTTTTTATTGTATATGCTGATGAGTAATCTTATACAAATTTGGTTAACATATAAAAAAATTATTATTAATATAAAAATTTCGGTTATATATAGGGATACTTTTCGCCCATTTCTCTCCTCCACTTCACTTCTTTTTTTCCTTAAAAATTCATAAGTAATAAATAAATAAATAAATAAATATTTAAATATTCATATTACATTTCTTTTTCAAACTTTGAACAAAAAAAACATTAATAATCAAATCGATTTTAAAAAAAACAATGCCCGGTGTAGTTTTATCCTCCGCTAAACAAACTTTCTACACTCCACTTCTCACTATTCAACCTAAAGTCAAAAAAGCAAATGCGAAAAATGTTCCTTACGTTCCTCCTGAAATAATTCGTAACATTCTTGCTCTATTAAAAGATGACAAGAAAACTCTCACCGCTTGCGCTTTAGTTAATCATACCTTTAATCTTCACGTCACCCCCATCTTATATCATACCGTTTCATTCTCGTTCCCTTACACCTTCACTTTATTTGCGAAAGCTACCATCGGTGAATCTCAGCGTTCCCGAATGATTCGTCATTTAGATCTTTCCGGCTTTTCCACCATTGGATTACAAAAGAGCAATGCAACGATTCAGACTGTAGTTACCCCTGAAATTCTCATAAAAATCCTAAGATCTTGCACAATGTTGGAGGCTTTCTCCGTTTCGGAAACTTTGGAATCTGCGATCACTTTTGAAGTATTGCAAGTTCTCGTCTTTGAATCAAAAACCATTCAAACTTTGGATTTTTGTGGTCTCTCGAGCAAACAATTCGGTTCGGCTCTCGCCTCCTTGGCGGAAGTTATGGGTCGTGTGAAATTGATTCAAAATTACGAGAATGATGATGAGGAACCGACCTATTCGTTTAAAAAGGCGAATAACGTGGCATTATCACATCTCCGACGTCTTTCATTACATGAATGTCCAACCATCTCGGAATATTCCACTATTCTTACCCTTCTCGCGCACGCTCCAAACCTCACTCACCTTGATTTGGGTGGTTGTTCTATTAGTGATATGACCCTTAACTTCCTTGCCACTGATACCAACGCCTCACGATCTTTAACTCATCTGTTATTAGCTAGGTGTAAAAACATTTCTTCCGAAGCTATCGCTACCTTGATAAGTCAATGTGATAAATTAAGAGTTCTCAACCTTTATGGTGACAGGGATATCGCTACCGCTATTAGCGAATATGATCTCATTACCATTTTGAGTTCCCCATCCGCAAAACATTTTCAAACTTTGGACATTGGTTCATCTCATATCACCCCACGGGTTTTATACGCCATACAGGAAAATTGTACTTTTGCTCTACAACATCTTGGAATCGCAAAAGCTCAAATCCCGTCAACTTCTCATCTGAGTGAATTTCTTACTGCGATGCCAAGCATACAATATATTGATCTTACCGCCGCTCCGTGCTTGACTCCGATCAACATGAGTTGCCTTTTGAATAATTTACAAAAGGATCATTCACTTCATACCGTTGAGATGAGTGAATCTTTACTCAAAAAACTTGGTGCAATCAACGGATGGAAGATCAATGAAAACTTTAGTAGAAGGTGTTATTACACCAAATTATCATATGGAGGAAGAAGGGTTCATCCAAGAAAGTTGGATGTGGCCGAATCCGGTTCGGAAAGAATGAGCAAAATTTTCAAATATTATAGTTTTGACGTGTGAATCATACGACTTTATTTTTATTTATAATTTTTCTTAATGTAAAAAAAAAAAAAAAAAAAATTCAAAGCGTCAACAAAATGCCTGCCGAATTGAGAAGAGAACGTGAAATTAGTAAAATAAGAAAATTTAAGAACGAGAATTCCAGTTTTCCACTTTTAATGGTGATGTAACTGAGGGAAAGACAAGTTAGTTTTGGAGACGCGCGAATCGTTAATTTTACATATTAATTTACATACCTAATTCAAATCTTTAGAACTTTAATCATTATATATAATATCTCTTAATTTAGTATTTCGTTGTAATCAGATTTTTTTTTTATAAAAAAAAAATGGAATAAACATGTATATATTTTCCACAATTTAATTATAAATACTTTTCACAAAAAGATAGTTTGAATTTAATTTCTTCGCTCTACTCTCTTTAAAATATAAATAATGATGTAATATTTTCAACTTATTATTCAATTAATAAACAAAAAAGGTTTAGCATGATATTTTAAAAAAAAAGCATGGGTTTGGCTAATTCTATTCCCAAATGGTTAGAAATCACATGATATCATATTACTTACTTCTTCATTTGTTAACTTTTCTGAAACATGAAATAACCTGTGATATGAAAATAACCCGTAATATTATTATCTTATCATCTTACGATTAAAATTCGATTTTTCAATGTTTAAATGATATGATTACTTATCCTTTATCTACTTTGTTTACAAAAAAATGAAACGAAACAAAGACAAAGTAAACTTGTGATGTTTCTATCTAAATCACCGAGATTCATTGTTGATAATTGATACCGTTATCTTCTTTCTTGTAGATGTCATACGTTCAAGAATTTTTTGACGAATTATTCAGTATTTGATCGGCTCAGACGATGTTCAAAAAAAAAAGATAAATTTTTTTATTTTTGGAAAAAAAAAGGTTTTTGATATGTTTTTTTAATTATTTAATCAATACAATGCAATCCCCTTTAGGAGAAAATATTACTAACCAGACTGGAGAGAGCTTTTTAGTTTTATAGTAATCAAAAAAATTTTTTGATGGTTTTTGTGATCGGCAATCGGGGTTCGGGGGTCACAAGAAATCAGGTCATTTAACGATCATAAATGAATAAATAACGATAAGCCTTCAAATTTTAAATTAAAATCATGACGTAAATACCAAAAAAAAAAACCTATTAAAAAGACCTCTCCTTTATAGATTTAGAAAATCCAATTCTTTAATAATAATTATGTTTCTTAATTCATCATCAACGAGAGATCGATTACCTCTAAAATCTCACCGTAGAACTAGCATAGCCGCGGTTCCGCAGGCGGTTTACCTCGGTTTAGAATTGGATTACAAACACTCCAATGGTGAAAGGGCAAACTATGCTATTTGTACTCATGACGGTTCTTATGCTATTGACTATGAATTCTCGTCGGTTGATGTATCTGATCCCCATAATCCCCATCATCCCATGGATCGTGAACGCGTCGAGAAAGTTATTCAAATAATACTCGATAATATCACTTTATATGCCACTTCGCAAAATTATAAAATACAAGCAATTGGACTTGGAGCTCATTTAGAGAATGGCGAGGATTTACGGAAACTTTTATTTGCCGCCCCTAGCCTTGCTTCTCGTATTTGGTTAGAGTTCGATGCTTTGCCATTTATCATTAAAACAAAGGGTAAAACTCTCGATGAGCGTGCTAGTTCAGCCGTAAGGAAGGCGGTAGTGTGGTAAGTTTTTCTTGATATAATTACAAATGACTTGAATCATGTGGATCATATTATTCATTATTAATCATTTTATTTTTCAGGATGAGTCCACAAGCTCCTGGATCAATTCCAAGGGTATCTGTTGGATTCAGACATGAGGTTGAAGTTGATCTAAACGGAATGATTAAATTGGTGGATTTGGTGCATTACGAAAAAACCGTACACCCGGCAACCTGGAAAGTGATTTGTAGTATCGCTAAAGAAATTAAAGATAGAAAAATAAAGGCATCATTTTTCAATGCAACGCCTCAAGGTGGTGGAGGTAATTGATAAACACCGATCCTTTCCCTTTGTTGATCACACTTCTTTATGATCGCAAAATATATTGAATCTTTTTTGATCTTTACAGTTGCTCTTATGCGTCACGCGCTTATCCGTCTATGTACCCTTATGGGCATCGATATTCATTGGTTTGTCGCTAAGCCAAAACCCGAAATATTTGATATAACAAAAAGAAAGTTCCATAATGTATTACAGGTAGGTTAACATACTTGTGATGATTTAACTTGGATTGTCAATAAAGTCACTGAAATAATATTCTTTGATTAGGGTGTAGCACCTCCCGACGTTCGCCTAACTGAAAATGACAAACAAATGTTCATTTCCTGGTCGAATGATAATGCCGAGCGTTTCTGGGATGATGACGAAGGCCCAATTAAAACCAGTGATGTGATAATAATTGATGATCCACAAGGTATCGAGTAGTCAAGAATGCATGGCACATCTAATTGCGTTATGCGTTATGATATTAATATTTACTTCCATTCTTAATTCAAAAGTTTGTGGTATCATTCCATGGATCAAGAGACTCAATCCGACCTGCAAGATCATTTATAGAAGTCATATCGAAAGTAAGTTTTATTAAATATTCGACCAATTAATAAAGACGCAATCACTCACTCCATCTTTAGTTTGTGCTGACTTAATCCGGCAGGATCCAACGGGACCACAAGCTGAAACGTGGAATTTTCTTTGGGAATTTATTTCTCACGCTGATCTGTTTGTGTCTCATCCTATCTCCAATTTTGTTCCGGACAATGTCCCTAAAGAAAAGGTGGTTCTTCTTCCTGCTTGTACAGATCCATTAGATGGTTTAAACAAAGATCTTAGACATGTTGATTTATCTTATTACAAATTGGTTTATAATCGATTGTCATTAGATCAATGTGGTGTTAAAATTGATTTTCAACGACCTTACATTGTTCAAGTGGCTAGGTTTGACCCAAGTAAAGGTAAGAAATTGCCTAGTCCTGGTACTATCAAAGGACGAAATATTTACTTTCTTTGGATTATGTAGGTATACCTCTGTTGATTCATTCCTTTAAGCTCTTCCGTGATAAGCTTAAAGCAGCCGGTTGGACTCAAGAAAGAATGCCTTCTCTAGTAATATGTGGCGCTGGAAGTATTGACGACCCGGATGGCACTCCAATTTTTGAACAAACTCACTCATTATTGTTGCAACCCGAATATGATGATATCGAAAGCGACGTTTCAATCGTGCGACTCCCCCCATGTGATCAGATCTTCAATGCTATCCTTAGATGTGCTCATGTAGCATTACAATTAAGTACAAGAGAAGGATTTGAGGTTAAGGTTACAGAAGCTTTAGCGAAGGGAGTCCCCGTCGTAGCATTCAAAGCGGGTATGATGATCATTTTTTTTTTGTTCATTATTAATTAGCACAACCTTTTTTTTTTTTTTTTGAACTTTTCATCTAAATTCATACGCATATATCATTAGGAGGAATACCACTTCAGATTATACATGGGGAGACAGGGTTCTTGGCAGATATTGGTAATACCGAGCAAGTTGCGGATTATTTGTTTACCTTGTTTAATGATCAAGAACTATATCAGAGGATGTCACTGAGAGCAAAGGAGACTTTGAACGAACAATACTTCACGGTATTTCAGACTCTTAATTGGTTATATTTGATCAACCGATTTGCTAAAGAAAGACGTAGAGAGATGGGCGAGGACGTTGAAATCGATGAAAGTGTACCTTGCGGTAACTCAAAATGGGTCAAAGACATTTGGGCAGAACAATATAATTATAAAGAAACAATGAAACAATGTGTTGATTTAGAGATTGATAGCCAGGAGGTAATTATTACTATTTCTTAATAACTTTTTTTTACATTTTTACTAAAAAAATTTATATTTATTTTTTTTCCCCTAGAGTCTTGATGAGATGATTTCTCACCCTATAGACAGTATCAGTAACGGAGTATAGAAATTTTTATAATTTGTGTATTATTTATATTATTTATGTATTATTATCATTTTTGCATATATAATTTATCTTTATTTATTATTCCTTTCTCTTTAATGATTTCAATTCTTATAAATGTCATCTGAATAAATTTATACATGTATACAGTCATTTTTATAATATAAATAAATCAAAGTGTAAAAAATTAAAACTCGGACAAATTTCTTTTCACGTGATATTATTTAGTGGTTTCATTTTTCAAAATCTCTCGTCCCTTCTTTCAACTTTTAAACTCTATAAACGTCGGTGTGAAAACGGAGCCAAAAAAGAAAAGATATGTCAGTAAACAATCTTAACACAGTTCATGAACAAGTCGACATTGACGTTGACATTGATGATTCCGCTCCTCACGAACATGCTACACCGGATTCAATGGTCACCACCTCAAGCTACGGAGGTATTGATGAGCATATTGCGCAAGAAACCGAGGCCTCCTTTAAAACTTCCAAGCGTGCCACTGGAAAAAAACGTCGAAGGTCTCCGGATTTGGAACTTTTGGAGGAAAATCTGGCGCAAGGTATCTCTACTTCAGAGACCTCAGAGCCTAACCCAAAAAAGAGGGTGCTACCACCTCGTAAAGTTGGAACACTCGCAAGTGTTCTAGCGGATGAAGTCGCAGCGGATCAAGGTACATTTTAATCGTAAAATATAAACAAAACATTTTCATTGATCGTTGTTTATTTATTTAATTTATTTCTTTTTAGCTGCGATGTTGGCACCCGCTATTTCAGGCGAAACCACAATTTTGTTGACATCCGATGAAAGTCTCCTAGAGACTTGTGATGTCGTTGAGGATGATGAGGTTGGTACGGACGAAGATCTAATTAAGGCTAGCAATGATGATGATAAGGAAATTCCTGTACCATCATTTAGGGTTGTTAATGAAGATATTGGAAGCGGATTACGGAGTAAAGCCCAAGAGGTTTATAAAGAAAATTTTAATGTATTTAATCATGGCTTTCACAAGTAAAAAGCAACGATTTAAAATTTCATTGTTTTTTTTTTTTTTTTTTTTTTTTTCTCCCTTTTTTTTTTACCAATTAAAAAAAAAAAAAAAAAAAAAAAAAACGATAAAATATAGGAAGATATATCCGATGTGTCATATGAAAAGCGTCATCGCAAACATGAGTTGGCCGAGAAGAAGCTAAGGAATCGTGAACGTGAGAAGTTGGCATACGAAAGGTACCAACAGCAATTGGCCGTCGAGAAATTACGCAACACCGATTCAAAAAGTCTAATATCAATCGCTGCTCTGCGAAATAAAGATGCAACGAATGATGCTAGCAAGTTACAGATAGCGCATCAAAAGTTGCTTAAAGAAGCCGAAGATACATTGGCCATATATGATTCATTCGGCCTAGGTGGCAAAAAACGAAAGATAGACGCAATAGTCAATGAAGGAGAGGTCAAGATGTCTGAGGAACCCGATGCGAAAAAAACACGACTTCGAGGTTCAAAAAGTACCGTCATTTCAAATTTGGATGATGTCGCATCAAAACCTAAGGAAGTGACTACGAGAATCACCCGAAGTCGAAAGAAGAATGATGAACTTGCTTCATCTGCGGTCACAAAAAAACTCGCCAAAGCGCCACCAAAAGGAAAGAAGGCTCAAAATATCGCGTCGCCTTCAATTACAACGGCGTTAACGGTGACCCAATCGTCCCCAACGGGCGAACGTGTAACAAGTTTTGTCAGGCCATATACGGGTATGGCATCTGGTTCACGCAAGAGTTCACGTTCAGCTTTTGCATTTGGTGAACGAGTTCCAAGCAGACAAATGACCAAAAAAGATTTCGTTTTGCCGGTTGCAATTTTTGGGGAAATAATGAATCAACGTGAACAATTAAGAACATTGGAGGTGCGAGAACAACTTCGCCAATCAGAAGAATATAAAATGCCTTCTGAAGGTAGTGGAACCTAATAAATATCACAACGACTCAACGACTGAATAAGATGGAATTTGCTTTGAAGAAAAAAGCAAAAAAAAAAAAGACTATTTTCAACCCCATTTTTTTCCTGTCTCAAAGAAAAAAAAGATTTTTGTTTTTTTATCTCTAATATATTTGTAATAATTTAAGTTTTAGTAATTTCTAATAAAAATACGCTCTGTAAAGACGTAGCATAAGCCACATCATTGTCCATCGATTCCATATCTTCATCGTTCTCATCATTCAAATTTATATATTTATCATAATTAAAATTGAACAAAGAAAGAGGAATTTGATTACATTTAAGTTTCCATTTATCCAAGAAATATTGAATAGATCTTTTGGAGCTGTTTGAAGAAGAAACATCATAAGAGGATATCATAGAAAATGGTAATTCATTAAATATGTTTACCTTCTTTCTTGATACGATGTAATGAACTTTGCATTTGGAGAATGATAAGTCAAGATGTAAGCGACGGTTACAATGAGATCCTCAAAATCTAATCAAGATAATCGATTATAAAGTGAACAGAATCTGAATTGAATTTATCAAGTAATAAGGTTACCTTTTGGATCGTAGAAAGTATCACTACCCAAAATCCAATCAATCTTTCGGTCAGATTGCTCGACATCAGTTAACATTTGAAATAATCCACCACTAAAATCGCTCCACATCAACCCCCTTATCCAAATATTATTCCTAGTTGTTAAGTTATTTAACCTTGCAGTGTCTCGCATGTTTTCAAGCACTTGAGGGGCATCTGGTCTATCCGTCAAAATTACGTGCGTATCATTGGAAATTAATGCACACAAAAATCCTGGCAATGAGGTTCCTGATCCTAGCTATGATAATATAAAGTTCCTTATAAATAAATAAATATTTTTTTGTATGAGTGAGGTCTTCCTTAATTGATATCCTTACTTCTAAGACCGTTTTATCTTTGAATAAGTCCCTCTTGTACCAAATATATTCAGCTAATACAAATGCCGATGGCCATATGTAACATCCATATGATGAATCAAGTATTTCTTTTATTATTACAGATTGTTCTTCCCTTGAGCTTTGATTAGAATTCTCTTCATCATAAAAATGAAAAACTTTGGTAGAATTCATCATGAAAAAAATTTATTATTTTATATTTGCTACGCCACATCAGAAAACCTATATCGAGTTAATTTTTTTTGTATCACTATAAAATTCGATCAATTCAAATTATTCTGTTTTTCGATTATAAGTTTAAAAAAAGACAACAGCTGAGGAAGCAGATCAAGAGTATCAAGCTGTGAGCAAGAAACTGGACAGATTAGACGAGTTGAGAATTTTGTTGAGGAAAAAAAAGAAATATGAAGACCATGAAGAAAAGGCAGAGTTGGAAGAAGAAAGGAACGAGTTGGAGAAAGATAAAGAGAAGTTGAAAAAGGAAAAAGAAGATTGGAGGGAGCAGTTGATATATCTTCAAAGACAATTAGCTAAATTTGATAAAAAAGTAATGAAACAAATTGTATAAAAATATAATTTATAAAATATTAACTAATTATTTTTATATATTGGTATGAAAAATTCTTGGTTTTCACCTCCAACAGGTAACTATCATGTTTAGTCAATTTGGACTCCTTTCCATTTCCATTTCGGTCTTATTAATTTATATTACTGTCTACAGATCAAAAATTAACAGTTAATGAGCTTAAGCGGAAACTTGAACCATACATAGTTGAAGGAGAAAGTCATCTTCGTGAATCATTATGTGGTTCTTCAGCTCTTCCTGATGATGTTTTAGATATTTCGATGTATTTGAAATTTGTGAATCGTGAGGATGAGATCAGGCAGTTGATGGGAAACATGAAAAATCTTCATGTTCTTATTAAAAATCTCTAAAGTTATGCCGAACCAAAGAAACAAATTACATTCCCTATCGCTGTAGGGACAGCAGGGAAGGGAAAAACTACATTTGCAAGAAAGGCATATGATAAAAGAAAGATTTATGCTGATGGCATATCGGATGAACTTAAAATGATTTTAGATGATTGCTTGGATGTTGGTTGATCTTTTCGGGGTTCATGTGATTGTATGGATATTGAAGAGTTTAAAAACCCAGAAGTTGTTGAGACATTATTTGGGAAAAGTTTGCTTTATGAAGCTTTAAAATATCATCTGAAAGGGTAAGAATTTATATATGTTGTCTTAATCTATTTGCAATATTTAATACATTTAATTTATTATTTCTAGGATTCAAAATTTCAATGAATTTGTAAAGTTATAGGAAATGATTTGATCTCTCTTCGTGATGTTTTAAAAACAATCTTAATTTACAAACCAAGAGAAGAAAACTTGTCTTTGCCTCTCTTCATTATTAATATAGACGAAACCAATGTACTTTTTGAGGGAGGCCAATCCAAGTCACTTCGAAAACTTTTAAGTATCTTTGCAAATCTCATTTTATCAAAAAACTTTATATTTGTTATTTTAACAGGAACGCATGCAAGCTCTTTATTTGATTCAATTACATCTTCTGGTGCCTGTATTGAAGAAATATCACTGCCATTACTTAGTTCAGAACGTGCACAAGAAGTGATCTTAGATTTAGCAAATCGGGTAAGATAAAAATTTCGTATTGAAGTTTGTTATTAATTGATTTGATCCTAATCCTAATTTCAAATCATTATCGTTTCTTTTTAGAATCAAGAAAAGGGCACCAGACCCAAGGATAGCCATTTCAAATATCATTATTTCTAGATAACGACCAACAACACCATGAAGTGTTTTAGGTTTGAAGAAATTTCCCTGATTTTCCTGATTTTAATAAAATGAAACAAATATTAGTTTTGTAGGTCTCATAAAATATATAATCAATGAAAAATACATTGGAAACAAAATTTTATCATGAATGATATCGTTATTTTTTGGAAAATTGTCAATATGATTATAATTATTGCACAACCCTTCTTAGAAGAGTGAAAGATAAGTTAAATAGAGCTTATTCACGCTACTACAATGCATACACATCACGAGAATATTGAAATTATCCCTCAGCGACTTGCATATACTTTATTTGGGTGGAAAGTTACTTGAACAACTACATTAGGAAAAAGAAAGATTCAGGTAAATTTACTTAGAATATTAATAGTTATATACAAGTTATTTATTTGATTTATGCTTTTCCTCCACAGGATTTGGAAATAGGTGAGTTGATTTTCCTGAAAAAAGATAAGCTTGTACTCCCATTTCTCACTTTACAGCAAGTTTATCATCATTTTGATCACAGCAAGTTGCCAGCTATTAAACTTCTTCAGTCTGTAGAAAATACACTTTCAATGAGGCACTGTCATTATCAATAATGGTTTTTCGTCTATGGGAATATATTATAAATCTATTAGTGATAAAAAAATTATTGAAGGTCAAAGAGGAAATTGTTGGCTTTCTGATTTGGTTCCATTGTGGAAAGGACAGTCAGATAAATTTATTGAGTTTGAACCCAAATTTGTTGTGCATTCAACTCCTTATAGAATTGAAAAAGACTACTGGAATCAATTTTTTAATAATTATTCAAAAGAATTAAATAAGAAATGTATTGCTTTTCACAACCTGCCAGATGCTTCCTTTTTAGATGGAATCATAATTACAGATCCATCTATATTTATTTAAGATAAACAAGAAGTTGTCAGTATAAAGAAAGAAATTATTGGACATTTACCAAATATTCTAGGTAAAGGGTGTTGGATGCAAATGTTGAGAAACATATTTTTGTTTTTATCACTGATGCGCATGCATATGATGATGAAACTTATGATCATAATGAAGTTGTGATAACTTCAGAAAATATAAGTGATTTTTATGAAGATATTTTAGCAAGAATGAAACTGTATTCTATTGGACGAAGTTAATTTGATTCATTTTTCAAAAGATAATTAACATAAAATATATGGTAATATTGAAATTTAAAATAATTTTTATCTAATAGTTTACAATTTATGCTAGCTTATAATTTTCTTTAATTTTATTTTAAAAGCTTATATATTGTTTGATTATTATTATTTTTTTTTTACAATGTGATTATTAAGTAATTTTATTAAATGTAATATAAGATACAAAATAAAAATAAAACAAGAATAATAGAAAAGTATTAGCTATTTCTTATGATTATTTTTCAAACCCATTTAAATTAATCTATCAACATTTTTTCTGTTAAAATTATACTTATTTATAAATATGAAAATGAGTTATCATATTTATCTGCTAAATAGATTCAAGTTTTCCAATTATTATAAGGTAAAATAAGTCAAAATTTATTAGTATCTCATTTGTTTTTGTCTTTAGATATTCCTAAAGAGTTTTCTTTATTATTTAATAATTTATCATGATATTTTCAAATCTTCTTATAAAGATTTTCATAAAGAAGAATGTAAATCATAAGGTGATTAAGAGATACTTATTCTTATTTCTTGTAATTTGTGAATTAATTTTACTAATGAAGAAGAAATGTTAAGTTTGATAATATTGATATATTGTTATAAATTGATCTATTAGAGAAATTACAAAATTAATCTACTGGATGATCTACATATTGATTTATATATAAATTATTAATATTGTTATCATAGTTAACATGTTAAACATATTTGATATATTTGACATGTTTGATTTATTACATATGGGAGGTTTGCTAGGAAAATGGGACTCTGAGACTAAAAAATTTTTTTGAATAAATTAAAAAATCAAAATAAGCAAAAAACTAGCTTTAAATTTGAGGCGATCTATTTTTAGGTCATGTGATATATATCATATGATATAAATTATTAGCTAAATACTTTTTAAAATGTAATTTGTTGATCATTTTCTAAATGGTACATTAAACATGTTTATTATTTCCAAAAATCTATTTCTAGATTTACTAAGTAATAACTTTCAATATTATAATTTTTTTTTTTGAAAATAAGCTAATGTAAATATAAAATTTTAACCAATTAAAGTTTATAAGTTATAGATTAATATGCATCAAAAATTTCAATTTTTTAAAAAATGTCTCAGAACCCAATTTTCCTAGTAAACTTCCCATATGATACTCTTGAATATCTATTATTGATTAAGTTATATAAAATGAAATTTATCCTTTTATTTATATCTTAATTTATGATATTATTTACTAATCACGTGACATATTAAATTTTGAATAACAAGACTACATTAGTCAAATGATAACAAATAGGAGACTAATCAGATCAAATCTAGCAATCCAGATTTAACCTGATTGGTTCTCTATTTTTTTGTTTTTTTAGAATCTGATGATTCTAATTGATGATAAATAATGGCGCAGATAGGATATAATAAGATTCCAATCAGAGTGTTATAAAGATATCAATAGGGTTATTCTTATTGATATCAATTTATTAACATCCAGTTTCCAATCAGGTTCTCCTTAAATCATCAATAGGAATATTACTATTATTACTTATTATACAAATAGCATATTCTGATTGGTAACATTTTATTAAATTTTTATAATACAGGTAATTTTATAATTGTTTATTTTATACAAGTAAGTAATCCCGATTAATTACAATAAAAAGAATTTTATTATTGATATGATTTACATTAATATAATACTTTAATTATAAGAAAAGTACATTTATAAATAATAAGCTTCTGATTGTTACAAATTTATTAAATTTAATTATTTGCTAAATTTGATAAGAAAAAAAATCACTCCTATTAAAGAAAGAAAAAAAATAGTAAAAACCTGAAAAAATATCATCAAAAGAGTTCTGATTTGTAGTATACTTTAGTCAATAAACAAGAAAAATCCACTCCTAATAAAAAAAAAGAAAAAAAATTAGTAAAAATCTAAAAAAACTACTGTTCCAATTTGTAGACTTACCTTAACCAATAGCAAAAAGTTTACTTCTATTTAAAAAAAGAAAAAAATAGTAAAAATCCAAAAAAAAACAACCATTCTGATTTGTATACTTATCTTAACCAATAGAAAAAAATTCCACTTCTATTAAAAAAAGAAAAAAATTAGTAAAAATCACCATCCTGATTTGTAATATACCTTAGTCAATAGCAAGAAAAGTCCACTTCTAATAAAATGAAGAAAATAATTAGTAAAATCTGAAAAAAACAACTATCCTGATTTGTAAACTTATCTTAACCAATAGCAAAAAAATCCACTTCTATTAAAAAAAAAAATTAGTAACCAATAGCAAAAAAATTCACTCCTATTAAAAAAAAGCAAAAATCCAAAAAACCATCACCAAAAGAATTCTGAAAGACCATTTATCTTATCTAAAAAAAAGAATGTTTGTTACTATAAAAAAAAGAAGAAAAAATAAGTAAAAAAACTATTATCCAAAAGAAAGAAAAATTCTTTACTAAAAAAAAAGAAAAAAAACTACAAAGAAGAGAGTATATTCTGATTTATTAAAAGAGGTTAAATATGATTTACTCGATTTTTGTATTAAGCGAATCATATATAAAAAGTTAATAGAAGATAAAAATTATATTTGAATATGATAGTTTATATTCAAAATGAAGATATTCATCATCGATTGATAAAATTCGCATTTGAATGCAAAAATCGTCTTCGAATGATGAAACTTGTATTCGAATGCGAAATTCATCTTTGATAGATGAAATTCACCTTCAAATTGACGAATCTCATAAAAGTAACAAATCATTATACAAAATTCGTAAAGAATTGCTTAATGAATTTCATTATAATTCGTTATAACGAATTTCGTAATAAATTGTTAGAATTATTTGTTAACCGATTTGTAATGAAATTTCATTTAACGATTCTTTAATGAAATTTGTTAAAAGAATTATATGAAATTAGTTATAATGATTCGTTATAACGAAATTCATAATTCGTTTAAATGATTTGTTATACTATTACCTAACTAATAATTAGGTGGACTAAAACATGTAATCAATTGAGTAGCAACAAGATTTAGCTCAATCTTTATTAAGTTTTAGGAGAGACTTTAATTAATTCTGGTTATTGTTGACTTCAGTATTCTTTCACAATAAAGTTTCAGAATTGGCAAGTATGACGACTTTCAATTCTTCACATAAGACAAATAATAGAAAATTCTCAGTTAACGTTACAAAGTTTTATTTGTAACCAAGTTGATAATGTTTAAGATTACTTAAACCTAGATGACACTAAGCAGGGTTGTTGACGTTAAGTAAGTTTGCAATTACTTAACCAAGGTTTGACACAAAGCAATTTGAAAATATTAAGCAATTCAATTATTACTTAACCAAGGGTTGATATAAAGCAGAAATTTATATAATGAATCGTTTAAATGAATTTCATATGATTTGTTTAAACGAAATTTGTATAACAAATCATTTAAACAAATTTGTTACGATTCATTTAAACGTAATCTTCTAAACTAGAAACTCCAAATAGGAACTTCAAGGAGAAACTAGTCAAAGGCTAAGTATAAAAGAAGTAGTAATAATTTAAGAACAATATAATTATATTCTCTATATCTCTTCAAATATATATATATTATCATTAAAGGACTATTGCATAGCGATTAGGTAGTCATTACTCAATTATTATAACAATATTACATAGAAAAGATGAGGAAATCATTACATAGTTTTTATGCAATAGATAGCAATTTAGTGTAGAAATTTCATTATAAATAAGCTGAGTTTTTCATCATGTATCGATAGAAATTTAGGAAGTTAATTTATAAGAAAATAAAAACTCTTTACTAAATTATCTCATAACAAACAAATTGCTTTGTGTTAAAACCTCGTTTAAACGAATTATATGAAATTTGTTATAATGATTCGTTATAATGAATTTCATTTAAACGAATCATAACAAATTTCATTAATTGATTAGTAACGAATTTCATTTAAACGAATTGTAACGAATTTTGTTAACCGATTCATAATGAAATTTCATTAAGCGAATTAAATCGCTAACAAATTTCGTTAAAAGATTCATTATAATGAATTTTGTATGATTTGTTTAAATGAAATTGTATAACGAATTTCATTACGGATTGTTAACAAATTTTAATGAGACTTGTTAGCGAATTGTTACCAATTGGTAAATTCTAATTGAATAATAATCATCAATCAGGTATTAAACTGATTGATAACTAATTATTAATTAAACCCGATTTGTTGCTATTTAACATATAGTTATAAATTTAATAAAATAAGTATAAAATCAGATTAGAAACCGATTTATGTAATTCTACCTAATAATTATTATTATGGTATTAACCGATTCATATCCGATTGTAGTATCAACTGATTTTTATCTATTGATTGCTAATCAAAAAATAGAGACCAATTAGAAAGGTACCCGATTTATCAATATTCGACCTATATTATAATATGAATCAGTATTGTATTAATTATAATTCAAGTATTAATAACAGTATAATACAAATCTGTAAAAAAATTATAATAGAATATTGAAAATTAGACTTTATGTATTATTTAAATTGGTAAACTATTTAGAATATTTAAACATTGCAATACATATAATACAAATCTAATAAATATCAAATTAATAATAATATATATAATACAAATCATTGATGTTTTCAAATTACCAATAATATATATTGAAAATAACTTTTAGTATATGCGTATTTTAATAAATTAAAGTATTATTATCGATAATACATATTGAAAAATAAACTTTTACATTATGCAAGTTGGTGATATTTAAATAAATTAAAGTATTATTATTAATAATACATGAAAATTTTAATATTAAAAATATAATTTTTATATTATGTAAATCAGTAATATTTGAATTAATTAAATTATGATTATTAAATTAACAGTAATATATACTTTTTGTATTATACAAATCAGAGTATTATTTTTGATAATACATGAATATTAGACTTATTGTATTATACAAATCAGTGATATTATTAACAAATTAAAGTATTATTAAAATTAATAATAATACATATTGAAAAATATACTTTTTTTAAAAATATAAATAAGACACAATTATCGATATAAATCGGGAAATAATTTTTCTTTTTCAACAAATATGACAAGATCAAAAAGAATCTATTTTTATAAAGATAATACAAAAAATCACAATATTATTCCTAAAACTACAAATATGTCAAAATCAAAAAAATCTAATAATAAAGGTTTTGCAAAGATTGTATTACTCTTAAAACTAGGCATTTAGTTGAATGCAAATGTATTTTACATTGCTGAGATAGTAAATTAGTTAATTCTATAACATTTAAAAAATACGAGTATTATGCCAGTTCTTTAAAATGCTTGACTTAAATAAGCTTATAATTACGTGTGTAGAAGGTTTCCTTCGTAAAGAAGATAAAGAACTTAATTATAATTTTATAAGTGCAAAGAAAATAAGATAATACGTGTAAAATAAATAATTAATAAACAAAATTATAGTACTACCTCTGTCAGCGCGTCTGTACTAAACAGTTTATTTATTAAAGAATTTAAAACTACTAAAAATAATATAAGACAAAACTGAAAACGATCTATTGATACTTAGTCTTAAATTATTACTATTTATAAAAAACTAACCTATATAATGTTATAATAATTTAAATAAGGAAAATAAAGAAATATAAGATAACGAATAAAATAGATAAAATAAATATAATAAAATAAATAAATAAAATGAATTAAATAAGTTAAATAAACTATGAAGTCAATGGTTTCTATTATACAAATTAATTTTAGTGTTTCGGACTTGTTTGTGCCAAAGTGAAAAATTAATTTTACATATCGGAAGCTAATGTTTACAGAGCGAAAAACAATCAAGAAAGCAAATTGGTATTCTTAGGATCACATGTATATTTACAATGAGATTACGCTATGTAAGAAAAATTTGATACTCAAGGTGACCCTCTAGGCGTCCCTGAGCTTTTTGTACCAAAAGTGAATTTTTTTTTACATATAGGAAGATAAAGTTTACAGAGCGAAAAACAATCAAGAAAACAAATTGATATCCTTAGGGTCACATTTATATTTTCAATGAGATTACGCTATGTAAGAAAAATTCAATACTCAAGGTGATCCTCTAGGCATCCCCGGGCTTTTTGTGCCAAAAAGCCTATTATTATACTACTCTTTTTGATTATATTAAATTACAAAGTAATTATATAAACAACTTTATTAGAATATAAAAAGAAAGTATATTAAATAAAATTAAAGATGTTTTAAAAAAAAATAGACAAAAAATAATTTTTTTTTAAATATTTTATTTCGTTTATTTTGATTAATTGACCTGAATTTTATCAGGTCGGATCATAAGCTTGATCAGATCTGATATTGACCTGAAAATTTGTCTATCTGACCTGGATTTTTCAGGTCAGGTCAGGTTGGGTCACAGGTTGACCTGACCTGATTTGGAGTTACTGATTTTTATCAAAAAAAGTGACCAATCAGAAAGATATCTGATTGATCAAGGTTTGATCTGTATAATATTAATCTTATATTTTCTTTCCATATTATCTTCTTTACTTTTCTTTTTTTTACAATTCTTTGCAGTTAGTTTTATATTCTTATTATTCATCCTTACTAAAGTAAAAATAAAAATATTTATCCTAAAATTTATATAAATTTACTTTGAATTTAACTTTTTCAAAAAATAAAAAAAAACTAATGTATTTCATATTAATTTATTTATTACTTTAAATCTATAACAATCATTAAAATATATGTTCATACTAAAAGTTTAAAATAAAATATATAAATTTCTTATCAATATTCATTGAATATTACATAATCTTAAAAAAGATATCAATTATATTGATAAATATGAATATCATCAGCTATTTAATTTAATAAAACTAATACTATTTAAAGATTATAATGGTAAAAATGGGTTATGTCGATAAGTTGCGTGGTGCTGCTATTCGCAATTTCTAGTTAGTATTGTATAATAGTAACATTAAAAAAAAAATCTCCAACGAAATGTCACGTGATGAACACACCATGTAAAGCAGAATTTTTTGATTAATTTTGTTTTTAACTTTTAGTTTCCGATTAATCGTTTTAAAAATCGACTTTTCCTATTCGCTTTTCGATTTTGATTTTTGTAACGATCCCAATCCCTAGCTGGGGTGATTTCATTTGTAGCGACATAATTTCAACCATTATAAAATGACTAATTAAAAATCGAACAACCCTTTTTCCCTTATAAAATTCAAAATATTTCAAACTTTGAATAAATATTATTCAAATCTAAAATTTTTGCAAAAAAAAAAACACTTCGTTCATCCGAAAAAAATAATTAGTTAATAAAAGAAAGTTAACCTGAAATAGTATTTAAAACACTTTCCTCACCAATTTACTTACGTCCACCCGTCCACCATAGGCAGATTTGTTTATTGGTAGATGGTTTTTCTTAAATTGGCATATGACGTAATTTGATGGCGTTGTTTTCAATACCTTTTGTTTTTCCTTTTGTAGATATATATCGGCTCGATATCCATTGAATTCGGATTACAGTAATAGGAGATATCCGGAACACTTTTACTATCTGTCCTTACTAATTTTGGCGAGTCTAACAATCATACTTTTTTTCAATGATCGTGAATGGTCTTATGAAGTTCAAATTTATTTTAATTTTAAGATATAAATACGATGAAACAATTTTTCATTCTGCATCATAAAACAAAACTACATAAAATGCCTCCAAATATTATTGCACCTCCAAGAAATATTAATCGAGGAAATAGAAGTTGTCCAAAAAAACCTTCAGGCATCCTTGAAAGAAGAAGGAACCAACGAAAACGGCGAGTTGTTGCAAGTAGGATTCATCAAAGAGCTCAACTCATCAATAATGAAGACACATTGAATAGAATCACAAACAAATGACCAATAATCTCAATAATTTTATAAACTAATGAACTGTGGTAAAAGCATTATTCAATAACACTTCATTCGTTTAAACCTTCTTTTGAAAAATTGTACATTTTTTTTTGACGGATAATCTCATTTCATTCATCGTGAGATTTATTTTAAATTTAAGCTTATTCTTAGGGGGTAATTCTTAATATGGGTAAAAGATTTATATAGTGTTTATTAAATATGGTTATCAAAGGAAATAGAATTTTGAATGTAAATGTATTTTATAATATAAAAAAAATTTAAGAGATTTTTTGAGATTTTTTGATGTAATTCTATTTTAATCAATGCAGTAAATATCTTGTGATGTGGTTTCTCAATTGTTATTGTAATATTAACCCTTTCAAAAGGTATTGATCGAAAAAATGGTTATTGGTAAAAAAGATTATCGGGATAATTTATTTTATTTTTTTTAGGATGTTTTGATCAAAAGACAAAAAATATAAAGTTCAAAAATCATTCATATTTATTCATATTAAGTTTATTATCAAATAAATATTTTTTTTGCTTAGTTATAAATAATACAATTATTGGATATTAGCTAATTAGCCAACGAGATTATTTAATTTAAACAAAAAATTTTCATTAAACAACGTTTAAGGAAATTTTTCTTTGATGATCCAATTTAATTCATCCTACAATGGGGCATATTTGATTGTTCATCTCGTAAATGATTTCCAAAAAAAAAGTTCTTTTATCGTATATGATAGTGTTGTACGACCAAAATTTTAAACAAAGAACATAAATTTAAATCACATGACACGAATTCTTTCGCATGTACAGTATTTGTTTTGCAATAAAAAAATATCTGCTTTAAAAAACTCATCTGTTTATTAAATAATGACTTTATAAATTAATTGAGGGTTTTATTAAATATAATACTTGTTGCACCTTGAAATATTTTATTAATTATTTAAACAAAAGATTAAAACACAGTGAACTCTCATAAAGGAAAAAAAGGGAATATAATACGAAAAATACAAATTATTTTTTTATTTATAATGCTCCGAAAGGGTCGGATCGAGTCGGGTTTCAGATAAACCCGAACTTATAAAATATTCGGGTCAGTATTTACACAACTCTCAAAACTCGACTCGACCCGATTTTAGTTTAACTCGAGTTTTATTTAATCGAATTTCGGTGAATACACTACCGGGTCTTATTTATTATATAATATTAAAATTATATACTGTGTAATTTTGTTTATTGCGTTCTTTAATTCTAAGATACATACATAGAAAAATAATTCTAATTCCCCACATGCATGCACCACTAGAAAAAACTCGTCCTACCGGAGTATTCATGTAGTCTTAATAAATAAAATATTAGTTTACCGTATGTATAATAATTATTAAATTTGATAAAGTGTACATGTAATTGCATACAATATTGCGAACCCAAGTTTTTATTTTTAAAGTTTTTTTTTTAAAAAAACCAGTAAATAATATTATAAATATTTAACTTTAACTATTAAGAAATACTTACGCACATCTAAGGTTTTGCATCTAAGGACCATCATAGGCTCATTTGTAAAAAGTTCACTACGCAATGCTTTTGTTTTCGAGTTCGAGTACAGTAGCTTTTATTTCCGGAGTTACGGTCAATAACTTTCATTCATTTTTATAATAAAAGTAGCGTGAAATTTACAAAATTTAAATCTCATTTAGAACAAATTAGATCACCCCGTTCGAGCCTCTGGCCTGATGGGTTGAGGGTCAATAACCTGGGGAATAGCAAAAGTAGGTTCTTAATTCGGGTCTCGGCGAATAAATAACCCGGATTCGATCGGTGCTAAACTAGATTAGTCAAAATTTATATTAAATACGAGACTTTATCTGAAACATCATTATTATTCTGATTCTTGCACACAAGGTAAATATTATAAATGGGGAAAAAAATTTTTTTTAGTTGTTTATTAACCTAACATCGTATTATTAGTATCATTTGTAAATTTATAATAAACGAATTTTCCAAAAATTATACTGCGGCATCCCTTTAAAAATATCAATTGGCTGTTGGACTTGAAGGCATAACTGTTAAAAGCAATGCTATAAAGAGCCGAAATGCCATATCGTCCAGAGCTGGCGGGAACTGCTAGCAAGAAATTAAATTTGGCGCAGTCAATATATCTGCATTCTGTGACATTTTATGTCGAGCAAGTGACATATATGACGCGATGTGATCGGCAAGCCTTGTCACATAAATAATTGGCATGGAGTTTTCTGCGAATATTATAAACCAAAAATGGAATATAATCGTTCTTTTTTGATTGTTAAATGATGATAAATATATTCTTAAATCAAAAACCAGATTAAATTGCATCATAACATTACATTATCTGTTTTACCAAATCAGCATGATCTATCAAAAAAAAAAATTCCAATCTAATATGTAAAGCAATATATAAATTTATCATGTAAAATCGAATTGAACCTATGATACAATGATAACGTTCTGCTCATAAATTGGTTCTATTTGCTACACAGTGCATCGAGATCATTCAAATTGAAAAAAAAAATTTTGATTATTTATTGTTCGTTTTATTTTTATTCTAATAAATCATTATAAGATACGATCTCAGGGGACTTGATCTACTTTTTTGTTTAATGTATAAACTGATTTAATCCATTTAACGCGATATTATTGGTGTTTAGTTAGAAATTAAATCTTTCATATGATTCCTAATCAGATACTTTGTTTGATCTTTACGGAGTACACCGTTGCTTTGTCAAAATGAACAAATATAGAATGATTGTTATCTTTAGTATTGTGTTAACAACAATCACAATTTCTGTATAATACAATGGCTTTTTTTATGAATGGCATCAATGAAGTTGATTCTATTGTTCATCAGAAATCATAAAAGACCTAACGAAGAAAGAATTAAAGAAATATGAAAAACCTTAAAAAAAAATTTTTTTTCTGTATTGTTGTAAAGTAAATTTAAAACAAAGAAAGGAAGGAAATCGTAAATAAAAGCTGATTTGATTTTCTTTGATTTATCAAAACACAGAGATGTTTATTTGTGTACTGCTGTTGTGAAACAGTCCTGTTTCTGGTGACACCGAGTGAGCATAATTGATTTTCTTGTAAATAAATGTATTAAAACACATTGAATTTATTAATTTTGACATTTTGGAATTTTTTATCCTGGGAATAATTGCTCATACTTTATTTCTATTGGTTATATTTTGATAAGGATGAGAATATCTTCGAAAAAGGGACGAAATTTCTAACTCCTCCCCCGACACCATAAACATTGTGAATTTTTATGATGCTTCATATCGTATATATTAAAAAGTACAAAATTTAGAATTGAAAGAAGCGTGCCCTTACGTTATGAATTCTACTGTAAGTTTATTCCTTTTCACTTTTTATTGGTCATTGTAAACAATCCAAGCGTTAGCATGTAAATTTTTGGTTCATATGGCCTTTAGGAAGAATATATGTAATGATTTTTAAGGCAAATTCTCGTGCACGAAAATGATCAATAACTGAAAGCCTTATACTCTCGCATAACCCATCTAGGAATAGACCTCATACACCACATAACTGTAATCTGTGAGTAACACAGTACTATAAAATTTGGATATTGACATGGGATTAAAAATAAATCCAATAATAAATAAAAACGTGTCAAAACCATAATTCTTCGGCAGTTGCCATCATTTCGACCAATAAAATTCATTTTTATGGAGGTATGTATGCATATAAGGCATATAAGGCATGTCTGGATGCCTTGCTTTAACTACCGAATTTCATTATAATAAACTAGAAGCTTTTGTTATATTAAAATAAAAAAATTCCCGTTATTAAACAAAAATAAGTTTATTTTCAATATCAAAATGACTCTATTCATTGGCAACTTTAAACAACAACCACAAAGCAATAATAAAAGAAAAATGGTTCAGCGCAGAAGGCAAAGGATTACAAGAAAGCTTTTTCAAAGAAGACATTTTATCATTCCCGCCGCACAACCTCCCAGAATTATGCAATACCAACGTACACGACATCCAAGATTCTTTCGTCGAAGACAATACCATCGTGCAACTTATCAAAGAAGGAAAAGAATTCGATTCAACTCGAACAATGATACTTTGAATAGAATCAGAAATCTTCCTACACTAATGACCAATAATCTCAATAATTTCAGCAGTTTCGGTAATTTTTTAGAAGGATTTTTCAATGGCACTACATTCGTTTAAACCTTCGTTTGAAAAAAATATTCATTGTCTCGTCTCGTTGCCAATTTCGACTGGCAATATCGTTTATATATATAAACTTTATCCTTTTTTAAATTTTATTTACCCATTATTATTTTATACATAATACATATTCATTAAATTTGTTTATTTTTTTTTAATAGTTCATTTAAAGAAATAGATGATATAACAAATCCATATGTATATTAGTTTACTTCATGTATAATTTAAAATATCGTTAAAGGAATTAAAATTTTTTTGAAAATACATAAGCAAGCTGTCAAATGTATAAATGAAATTATAATCGTTTTTGAATAAATAATTGATTTATTTTTCAATATTATAAACGAATATTACTGAGCGTGCATGCATTCCTCAAATTCCATTTATTGCATTGGCAAATCATTTATTTTTTATGTTGAAATATGAATGTCAAAAATAAATTTTATGTATTATTTTTAACCCAAGAGATTTAATAACGAGAATTTTTTATATACAGACTTGATATGATTAACAGTTAATATTCTACAACAGAGTCCTAAATAGTGCTCCGAGCCGGTCGAATCGACCCGGGTCATTCGACCCGACTCGAGAAAAAATTCGAGTCGGACTATCATTTTATGTCACGAGTCCTAATTTCTTAAAACCCGCCGGGTTAGGGTCTCGATTTTGCTTGACCCAGGTGACCCGAATGATCAGGTGATGTGATTTAAATGATATAATGATACGCAATGCAACAATTTGTTTTACGTTATGCGGCTTAATCTATAACGTACGAATTAAATAATGAGTGAAATTATTGACCTTACTAATTCCGATAATACAACTTCTCTTGG
>CAMKVN010000524.1:0-27362 GCA_946474995.1 Funneliformis geosporum | reverse complement strand
AATTTGATTCGATTCGATCAAATTCAAATTGATTCAAATTGATTCGATCAAATATTTGAGTTCAATTCAATTCAATTCAATTCGATTTGAAAAAATCAAATCAAATTCAAATTGCTTAAATATTTGATTCGATTCGATTTTGAGGAACCCTATCCATAGTCATCTCACCCATACCTTTTTTGCTAACCCCTTTATGTCTAAAATTCGTGGACTTATTCGTTAAGACATAGTGATATAATTTTGTCCGAATATGTGTAGATTTTGAAATCACATTACCAGGTATCTCGTCCTTATATTTGCCAACTGTTTGATCTCCATTAAGATTAAAGAGATCCAGTCGTTCATTCATATCTTTATAGATATCTTCAGTCTTAGTTTTAAAGATGTAAGAGTCTGTATCCATATAGCCAAGTTCAACATCAACCCATATTTTTCCTTCAAATAACCATATCAGAATTTATATATATGAAGCTTGCTAAGTCCCAAAACAGATGCTTCAACTATGATAGGCTTATTGAGAGTTACGCTAGCTTTTCCCATATGCGTTCCTACTAATGTAAATCCTAGTAATCTAGCATACTTGAAAGATAGCATGCAGATCTTATTCAAGAAAGCTTTTTCATCTCGCTCATTATTATTATTCATAATTTTGACATCCTAATATTTGCGAACAATCTTCATAGTCTTGCCATATACTAATACATTCATAAGTTTGAAAAAGTCACTTAGAAATATATTTTCAGCTTTTTTAGCCTCATTACGTTTCTCAGCATTAAAAGATATATAGGGTTCAAGCCAATTAGTCTAATCGAAGGAGAGTATCTCTAAAACTTCACCTATAACCATACCTAATTTTACATAATATTGAAGTTTTTAATGGATGACATATTTCTTTCGTGATCCAAGATGAGGAACTAATTTTTCTGTAGCAGAGAAACGTCTACCATCTAATTATTCTACAAGTTTAGCATTATAAGAATATAACCAATCCTTTTCTACAATGACATTTTCCACAGCTGGAGGTAAGTCTGATAAATAGTTATGGATTTTTAAGGGAAAATAAGAATTAACTTTTAAGAAATACTCTTGTTTAGCATCGGATCATGTATTGAGAATTTTTTCAAGATATTTCTTCTGCATAACTGGATTTTTTAGTAAATATTCCCGACTAGCTTTCAATTGATAATTTCTAATAGGCAAATATTGGCTTATAGAATGACCATAAAGATTTGTTGCGTCCACATATGAGATATATGTAGTTAGTTGAGATGAGTCATAGGCTTCTCCTATCTTGGGATTATTGGCCTTAAAATATCGTTGACAGGCCATAGATATACCATCTCACTTTGCTTTTTCTATAAAATCATGCATGGTCATATTTGTGAAAAGTTCAATCCTAACTCCTGACATCTTAAACATTCCATTCCAGGATAATGATGAGGCAGAAACATAGTGACTGGGATCAAGTTCACAATATTCTATAGAAAATTTTCAAAACTCTATCCAGACATCTGCTAGACTAAGTACGTCAGTTTTAAGATAAAGATCATGATATTCACCTAGATTTTTACATCCGAATTCCTTTCATACTTTTTGAATGTATTTGTAGTCATCTTGTGAGATCTTGCCTTTAAGAGTACTATAAAATTCATAAATAGGAGGAAGTTCTATCTCCTGAAACCTATCATGAGAATCGATATAGTCATAGGGATAAACTCCTTTGTGATATACTAATGCTAATTGCTCTTCTGTATAACTTAATTTTTTGAAATATTGGTTTGTTATTGGGTAGTTATCACCCAAATATTTTGTAAAACTGGCCAAGCTACTATTCATGAACTGCTTGTTATCTATATATTTGAGTTGACCTACCTTCATAGTCTTATATCACTCAAATATTTCGGCTATAACTTGAATATGAAGAGCATTAGCTGATCGCCCGACAGACTCACAAAGCAAGTGAGAGTCATAGCCTTAAAAGTTGTGAAATATAACTAGAATTGGGGTCTTCCAATCCTACATTTGGAGTTTAAGATTACAATTCCTATGGGCTGATCCATGAAACTTACCTGTAATATGACAATGATCCCAAACCTTATTGGCTTTAGCTTTTTCACTAGCAATTGCTTTAGTCGCTTTATCAATGGTTGTTTCAATGCCATTATATTCAGCTGAATCTTTTTTAAACTTTTCTAGTTTCTCTTTAAGACTGGTTATTTTATTCTCTAGAAACTCAATTTCATCTATATCTATATTAAACTTACCTTTATAGATTTAACAGCTAATAGCATTAGCAAATCTTTTTTTGTCTTCTACAATCTCAATTCACTCATGTTTGATGGCTAGAATCTCATTGATTTTGACCAGCTCTTGATTGATTCTTCAAACAAATTCTTGTATAGAACTTTCTCCCCTATATAGGAATAGACCCCAGACATCTCCAGTATCAATCTAGTGAACCAAATAGCAGAAACTATTGGCCTTCTGCTCAGTGAGTTTAATCATACTTTTACCATATGTCTTATTACATTTCTTATTATCAGCCTCAAAATCAGCCATAATAACACATGGAGTATTGATCATTCGACCATAGTTTTTGAACTTCTCATAATTATTGATCCCTTTCACTGGCATTGCGACTTTTTGAGAGGCATTTTTATGTATTTCTAGACACCATTCTAAATGATGTTCTAGAGACTTTTTAGAAGGCCAGCTTATAGTACATCCATCACATAAATATTTCTTTTCTTTATCCCTATAAGAAATTTAAATAAGGAAATGATAAGTTTATTATAAGGTTTATATATGTATTTACTGATTTCGTAGTAAATTACGTATATTTTATAATGATTTATTTTTTTATAACTTTTTAGAAAATTGATGTATACGGAATTATTAAGGAATTTGAAATAATGTATAAATTTTACATAAAATGAAAAAAAATAAAAAAAAAATAATATTCAAACCAAAAATATTGTATATAGAAATAATACGCATTTTTAGTAATCTGTATTAAATTTTATATATTTGATAATCAACTTTTTAAAATGCAATTAGTATCACTGATAATCAAATTTTTTTTTTAAACCTGATATTTTTTTTGATCTCTCTCTTTTTTTTTTAACCAAAAAGAACCTATTTTATTTAATGCTATTTTTAAAAATTCTTACTTTTTTAAACTTAAACACAAATGCTTGAATCAAATCAATTTGAAAGAATGTTAAAAATATCTACAGTTTTTTATTTTTTTTTCTTTTTATTTAAAAAATACTTTTACAAACTGTATAAAGAGATTTCAAGGCGTAATTTGAGCATTTTTGTTAAAGCTAATCGACCTTTACAATTAAGAAGAAATTGTTTAGCAGATTCGAAACCAATTGAATATAAATTTTCACCAAAGTAGAGTTAATAGTCACGAAGTTATAGGTGATTTTTGCAACTATACTAACTGCGTCACATGGTTTTTTAAACTTCACAGCTAAAGATGGGAACTGTAATTAATATGTTGCAACTTTTAATGTTGCAATTTACGTTACAATTAGTTTTAACCTATATACGTTGCAACTAATTTTAGCTTATGTTGCAACATTTTGTAAATTTGAAATCAATTGCTGTACCATCTTTATTACAGACATTTCAGCTGAATTTTTTATTTAATTTTTAATTCGTTATCAAATTTATTCTAAATATTTGTTTTAATTATAGATGATAGGTCTTTCCTTTTAGATAATGATAATATAATTGTTATTCTAGTAATAAAGCTTGTCACTAATTTTTTTTTTGGTGATAGCAATAACATGTCATAATGAAGGTTAAGTTAAATAAACTATAATCTAAAATAACCCAGGTATGATTTATAAAATGACATGAATACCTAAATGAAGAATTAGAAAACAGTTCTAATCTTTAGTTTTTAACTATTTTTTTTGTTTTTCTTTGGTTTTTTTAGGAAATTTTTCTTTTTGAAACTAAAGTAAGACTTTTAAAGGTGACTTTTGGATGGTTTTTAACCATTTTTTTTATTTTCTTTGATTTTTTAGGAAAATTCTCTTTTTAAGATAAGCCTTTTGAAAGATACTTTTAGATGGTTTTTAACCATTTTTTTTATTTGGTTTTGTTAGTAAAATTTTCTTTTAAAAGCTAAGGTAAGCCTTATGAAAGATACCTTTAGATAGTTTTTAACCTTTTTTTCTTTATTTTTTTTTACTTTCTTTAGAAATATACAAAGGTAAACCTTTTAAAACTGTGGTTTTAATTGTTTTCTTTACTTATTTCTTTACTGTTTTTTAGAAATACATTAAGGTAAACCTTTCAGAGGTGATATTTTGATGGTTTTTTAACTGTTTCTTTATTTTTTATTTGCTTTTTTTAGTAATACATTAAGATAAGTAAATAGAGATAATATTTTATGATTTTAACTGTTTTCTTTATTTTTTCCTTACTTTTTTTTAGGAATATATTAAGATAAGCCTTTTAGTGGTGATATTTTAATGGTTTTTTAACTATTTATTTTTTTTTTTTTTTAGGAATATATTAAGATAAGCCTTTTGAAGGTTGTATATTAATGGTTTTTGACTATTTTCTTTATTTTTTTTACTTTTTTTAGAAATATATAAGGTAAGCCTTTAAGAAATGATTTTTGATAGTTTTTTAACTGTTTTTATTTTTTCTTATCTTTAAAAAATCAAATATATCATTTTTTGAATAAAATATAATACAATATATAGTATATCTTTTTGAGTAATTTATTATATAATAATAAAATAAAATTATAAATCAAAAAATAAGTTTTATTAGTTTCGATTTTATAAAAAATTGTTTAATTAATTTTTGCTAATTGTTAATAGATTTAAAGCTGATTTTAACCAAATTTTAACATACTGTATATACTGATTGATAGCTGATTTCTATTTATTCAAAATGCTAATTTTGGTAATGATTAGTTAAAATAGACTATATTTTGGCTAATTTTCAGCATTTTAAAATGTGATGAATTGTATTATTTTGCCTAGTGTTATATCAAATAACTACTAGTCATTAATGTTGAATGGTTTTTTGTATGGTATAAAATGGGCAAATTAAGCTATAACTAAAAATGCTAATTTTTTGAGTAATGATCAGCAAAAATTAGACTATATTTTGGCCAATATTCAGCACTTTACGAAGTGGATTATTTCGACTAGTGTTAGCCAGAGGGCTGGAAATAAAACTTAGATTATATAATTCAGTCTGTCGAATTAATCACAAATAACAAATATTTTTATTGAACTCTTGGTTTATTCGCAAAACTCTATTTTGAGTTATTTTTCAACTCAAGGGAAAATACATACTATTTATATAAAATAAACTAATATAATATAATAAATATATCTAATATTTCTAATATAATAAATATAACTATTATGATAAATATAATAAATTTATCAAATATAAAAATTTAATAAAGTTAATAAAGTTAACAAATATTATAAATATGATAAAATGGATCGTTGTTCAAATATGACTAATCTGTTATATTTGTCAACTAAATCAAATGATCGCTGCAGTTACGGATCACAGCTTCACTAGTGTGTAAAACTCTTTCTTCTCGTTGGATTTTTTTCTACTATATCTGTTCCATTAGAACGGCTTTTTTTCAGATGCTGATAGGTAATATTATTAATCATAAAAGAAATCGCTTAAGTCCTAATACAGATCTCTTATTTTTAAAATAAAATATAATATTTAGTTTACTTTGCTCAAATAAGAATTTTAAAAATTTTATTTCAAAAAAAAATAAATAAATAAATAAAATGAAAGTGAATGAAGTTGCGCCTTTCAATTTTGTCAAAATGATACTGTTAACCTAAAGATCTTAGTCAGAATGCTGTCGTTGATTTATTCCTAATCCTGGAATAACATGTTTGAGCTTTTAATACTTGTAAGTTCTTATAATTCCTTCTAGTTTAAGTGAAATAGAATTTCAATTTCTTTAATTTGTTGTACCCAAAATGCGTTAATGTCCGAAATGATCATTTCGGATATCCCAAATCGGAATGCGCATTTGGGATATCCCAAATGCTCACTTCGGATATCCCAAATAACTACTTCGAATAATATCCCAAATGCTCACTTCGGATAATATACCAAATGTTCATATCGGATATCCCAAATGCTCATTTCGGATATCCCAAATGACCACTTCGGAAATCATCCCAAATGACCACTTCGGGTAATGTAATATCCCAAATGCTCACTTCGGATAATATCCCATATGCTCATTTCGGATATCCCACATGGCCACTTCGGATCATACACCAAATGACCACCACTTCACCCAATAATCACTTCGATCTAAATTATCAATTCGGATGCTCAATATGACTATTTTATGTTCCAAAAAAACATTTCGAATGAACAAAATGACAAATATAGGGCACCTTAATTAGTAATTCAACTTTTTGGCATATAATGTTAATTTCCTATATGTCTCTGGTCATTTGAAACGGTTTGAAGAGGTCATTTGTCCGAAATTACAATTCGTGAATGTCAAAAGTAGTCATTTGGGATATTCGAAATGATATTAACCGAAGTGGTCATTTGGGATATCCGAAGTGAACATTTGGGACATTATCCGAAATGATCATCTGGGACATTATCCGAAATGACCATTTGGGATAAATGCGAAACGATCTTCGCATTTGGGATATCCCAAATGATCATTTCGGACATTAACGCATTTCGGGTACAATATGGAATTGTCGATCGGTTATCCGTAAATCAGAAAAATCGTATTTTTAATTTTCAGGTTTTTAAATGAACCAGGTTTGATACTAATATTGGTTTTAATTTGATTGTATCTATCCAGATATCCAGATATTCAGATCGACCTATGATATAATCTGTAAATTGCCAATAAATGTCGAAAAATACAATTGATAATGTTTCTATTTTCATACCATGATTTTTTTTAATCCGTATCATACTAAACTCAGAATCACTTTTTCATATCAATCCTTCCATATGTTTTCATATGCCCTATAAAAATTTTCGCCGAATGTCTTCGTAAATTTTCCGTGAAAATGAGCCTTTCACGAAATACGTATAGTATAAATAATTTATATGAAAATTTTCGTGATTTAAGATTACAAATTCCGTGAAAATAAGCCATTCACGGAAAAACTTGGAAAACAAAATACGGATCAACTTTTTTATAGGTATGAATATAGGTCATTTAGACAAAATAAATTAAAAGAATTTACATATGTTATTGAGATTTCGAATGATTGAAAATCATTTCATAACATAATTTTACTATATATAAACTCTCAGGAATCTCAGAATCCGAATAAAACTTCATTTAAACACCTTACTATTCGTATTAAAAAATAAATTATTCGTCATGAAATCTACCATAATCAATGCAATCTTCTTTGGCCTAGTAATGACGCTCACGCTTATTGAAGGTAAATTTGAATAATCGTGACAAAATATATTAATAATCATCTGTTTTAATAACTTTAAATATATTGGTTGGATGGAATAAAATTAGCAAATCATACAGTATGGATACAAAACAAGGCTCGGATTGGTTGTTATACTCATTCTGCAGCCACCAAAGATAATGAAGCCGGTCACTTCGATTGGAATGATGGCGGATTCGCCAATGAAGGTGAATGGGCTCACAATGGTTATTCTTTGAATATTCCTGATGAAATAAGCACATATTGGCTCGCTTTCCAAATTGGTGGCTCTTTAGAAGACGATAAGTGGCGCGGCCCATTTAATAATGATGGGGATAAATGTTGGCACTTTACTGGTACTTTAGAAAGTTGGGATATATTTGAATGTTAAACATTTATACACAGAGCGACAAATATGACAGTTCATTATTTATTTTTCGACATTTTTTTAAAGTATTTCAATCATTTCTTATATTATATGATTTTTGAATCATTTTATATATCCATTCAATTTATTTAATTATTATAGTCATAACTTTATGATTTCATATTTGACTCCTCAATAATAATAATCCGAAGAAGCCCTTAGTTCAATATAATTATTATCTTATTTTCTGCTGTACTTCTTAATTTATCGATTTCATAACTACCTTTAAATTAATTTGTTAAAAAATAAAGATCCTGATTTTTTTGCTATAGTTACTTGTGATTAACAATTAGTAAATATGATGAATAGCATTAAGAAATAAATAGGGTTTGACACATAAATCTGGTTAATTCATAGCGTGGTGATAATTTAAAATTGAAATAGTTTACGTGAAAGTATTGTTAAACAGAAAGACATCCATAATGCGCAAATTTTAAAACAAGAATAAGATAATTTTTGATTATGACAAATTTTATGCCTTACAAAACAATTAAATATTTAAACTTATAAAATGTATAAAGATTTTTTTTGTATGCCGGGTCAAAACAATAATTTTAAAAAAAATACGTGCAAATTCATATTTATGTTCTCAAGGAATGGGTCGAGAAAAATTATGGAAAGTTTATGGACATGGATTAACAAAATGCTCATTTGTCAAATTTTTTTTTTTTAAGATTTTATATAAGCTGGATATTTTATATTATCACCAACTATATGCATTTTAATGTTAAGGACCCAAATGCGTTAATGTCCGAAATGATTACTTCGGATAATATCCAAAATGCTCACTTCGGATCATACCCCAAATGACCACCACTTCACCCAAATAATCTCTTCGATTTGTCTCGAATAGCCACTTCGGTTATCCCAAATTATCATTTCGGATGCTCAATATGACTATTTTATGCTCCAAAAACCATTTCGAATGATCAAAATGACAAATATAGGGATTTGGGATATACGAAATGTGCAATTGGGATATTATCCGGTGAGCATTTGGGATATCCCAAAGTGAGCATTTGAGGTATTATCCGAAATGCTCTTTCGGACATTAACGCATTTGGGCTACAACAAATATAGGCACCTTGTTGTCTAACCTCCTCTTTCATCTCTTTCGAGGGCTTACAATTCAGTAGTTTTAGTGTTTATTTTTATAAACTAATTTATAATATTGCAGAAAGATTTTTAATTAAGCAATAATTATGCAAAAATTACCTCAACGTCGGCGCTCTGCACTCTTCGGAATCAATTTTTTTAATGTCAATCGCGAAATTACTACGTCTAATAAAAATCTATCTAAGGGAATATCGGGAGTTTCTAAACTATGGTGTAAAGTGTCATTTAAACCGTTATCTATTCGAACCCAGGTATTAATCCCACCTTTTTTTGAAAGGACAACTTTCCCAGAGGACACGTTTGATCTCCCAAACTTGCGCAGATCACTAACTATTTTAAGTAAACTACAGTCGGGATTAAAAATAGTAATTAATCGTCATGTGCAACTATTAACTAATATTGTAACAATATCCCATCCAACCAATATATTTAAAGTTTTAAATCATATGGTTATTAACGCTTATTTTAATTTTACCTTCAAATAATCGCAAGCGTCGTTGATTTTACTAGACCAAGATGATTGCAAACAATTATGGAAGATTTCTTAATGAAGAATTTTTTTTAATACTAATAATAAAAATTTGAACTTTTATTTTTGAAAACGGATATTCTATAGATTAAAATCATAGTCTCAATCGGCTATGAAAATCACGTTACACTATTTAATTGGTCATATGATTAATTTAAAAGAAAGGACTGTTTCTTATAACAAGTGAATTTTGTAATCTTTTTTTTTTTTTCTGATTTTTGGATTCTTTGTGAAATTTTACGTGCATTTTCGTTGAAAAAATTTTTTTTCTTTGAATCAAATAAGTCGAGAACAAAATAACGTTCAAAAAAGAAGCAAATAAATGAAAAGATCTATACTATACCATACTGTATATACACTTTGATTTCGATTGATTTTCGGTTTTGAGTTGATTAACGATTTTTTCATCTTTTATTTACAAAAATATAAACGATTTTCAATTACGCTGCAAATTTACATTTAGATATTTAATTCAGTTTCATATTCTTACTGAATGGTAATCTGACGGGATTCAGCCTTTATCAATGTAGCAATTTAGCATTATTCTGAGATGGACACGGGCCGAAGCTATAAGAAAAAATATCAACAACATAATAGACCTTTGAGGTTACCTTATTGTTATTGAAGATTATGTTCAAATGAGAAATATTTATAAAACTCATAAAGATAAAAAGAACTGAAATTTTAATAATGTGAATTTTTTCACGTGACAACAAACGTTGAACCGTTGAATTTCTTCCTTTTCGTAATCATAGCGATGTTTCAGTAATATAAAGTTATCAAGATATTATTAAATTTTTCATTAATATCTCGATCGTTTCATTTTCTATATAAATATTTTATTTCCTCTTGTTACAATTTTTTAAAAAAAATGAAATTGTAGGATAATAATATAAGGATCTTCATTTATATATTAAAATTTTTAAGTTCTTAATTTGGAGAGTGACATAATTAAAAACATTGAATTGCTTTATAATATAATTCCTTTTGTATATTAGTATTGATTTGGGCAAAATGAATCCAAAAATAAAATCAAAAAAGCCTTACTAACTTTCTGAAGCGATCCAAAGTCGTAAGGGGAAAAAAATAATAAATCAAAGGATGATCTCAACGGTGGAGAAACTCGTAAAATCGCCTAAGTTGGAAATTGATTTACTTTAATCCGATTAATCAGCAAATCGTAAAATTATCCTTTCGTACTAGTGATCAAATATGGTAATACAACACGCGCTAAACAACAAAATCTTGAAGCTTTGGACAACAATTATTAGAAATTCTGCATGAAATATTTAACTTTCAGAATTCAATGTATCAAATCCTTTAATAGCGAATCGAGTTAATTAAATTGAGTAAATATTCAAATAATTAGTTATGTATGATTTCAATATTTAAAAAGAAAGTTTAGCATCGAAAAAATCAAGAAAAAAAGATTATTAAAACCCACAAGATGATGTATCTTGTCATGTGACAACCACATATGTATAACAGAAATATATTGTTACATTAATAATATGCATATTTTATTAAAATAGTTTTATATACTTATTTACCGATACGATTTGTTCCAACCCTAACCTAGATCAAAGTGAAAAGTAAAAAAAAAATTAGAAAATATAAATAAACGAAAACTAATATTGAAAAATAATAAGCATTAATGGCGGGAGTTTAATTGTAATAGTTTCGAGAAACGTAACAATGTTTTTATTTACATCTTAATTAGCTATAATTGGTAAAGTCTATTTAAATTTATTCACGTACTTAAAATGTAAAAAAAAAAAAAATAAAGAATGCTAAATTGCTACATCAATAAATTCCATCATAATAGATTTCCTTGTCCTTTTTTTCTTAAAGGAGGTTGACCAAGAGAAGTCCAAACAATCAGTCTATCATCATTTGAATTAAATCATCATGTGTAACTAATATTTATGATCTAAAAGTAATGATTTTTTTGTTCCATATTTTCTCCCTCAAGTTGGCATTAATCAATCTTTCAAAATCTTGCATTTCTTTTAAAAAATATTTACGATATTCTAACACATCTTCATGTTCATGCCTTTTTTACTAGATTGTGGTACCAAACTAATTTTTTAACCAAATTTCGCTGTTTGAATAGAAATGGATTAGCATGATATATTCATTCGTGAAAGTAAATCTTTTATTAATAAAATAGGTAAATACCTTTGGTGTTATTTTATTATCATTTTTACGAATAAAAATTAACTTTTTGGACAATATCTTTGTTATCTATCAATGACTTTATTTTCTGATAACATCCTTGCTTAGATTTGGGTAAAGTATCATTTTCTATCCAGTGATTTGCCCATTTTCTTATCTGCTGTGCTTTGTATCCCCTTTATTATAGATTCTTTTGCAGATCGTAAACTTGCTTTGACCCAAGATAATTTATATTGTTTCCAATATATAAAAAATAAATGCAAAGCAATATATTGTAAATAATCATATGCGTATGCCGCTATTTTTTTTTTAAAATATTTTCAAGCTTTACTATTTTAATTTTTATATTTTGTTCATCATTATTTTGTGCATTATCATCTCTCACTATCACTATCTATAGCACTTTTGTCATCACCCTCATGATCACATTCTGTTCCATCTTCACCATCACTTCCCTCATCATTTTCTTGTTCATTATCACTTTCTGCATCATGTCTTGTTCACCATCACTTTCTGTATCGTTTTCATATCATATATCCGCATCTTTTTCACGAGAATTTGAATAACTAAAAAAATTAGTGATCGGTTGTATTGATTTAGCAGCCTGAGTAAATGTTCCAGAAGGGTCGTATTTTCGATATTTTGTTGCTGTGAATTTCCGATATATGGTTTTTTCTTTTATTATAAGAATCATTAGACCAAATTAATTCAAAAACCGCCTATTTGCTGAAATCTTTTATTAATGAATTCTTCATCATGAATATTCACTTGATGGTACATAAACATCATTTTTATCATTAAATTGTCCAGTATCAGAATTATTACCCTGTTTGTTTAGTCTTTTTTTTGCGGCTTTAGAACTTTTTTTCCTTCTCGGCATTATTAAATTTTCTATGGGAATAATTTTTTTTTGATGTAATACGATTGTCATTGACCGTTACAATAAATACAACTAAAAAAAAATGGTTACAATAATTTTATACAATATCAATTTTTAGGTTAAATTACATGCTTTTATAAAGGATATAACTCGGTCAAAATTTAATTTTTAAAAAAAAATAACCGATAATTTTTATAGCTAATGTTAATATTTATTAAAATTATCGGTTCAAATCTTTAAAATATTATTAAAAATTTTATGATCGAATATAGACTATCTGCACTGACTGTAGCGAAATTTTTTCTAGTCACAATAATTTAATTCTGACCGAAAATTAAATTTCATTCGGAGTAAAAATTAACTATAAAAAAAAAAATATTAAATTGAGATGATTGAGAAGATCAGAGGGATAATTTTATTATTATTTTTATTTTTAAAAAAACTTATTTAAAAGAAGCATTGGAAGGAAAATAGAGAATTTTTATTTAATAAAAAATTTAATAAAGAAGATTGGGAGGTGGTTTTTTATTTTTTTAAGTTATTTAAAGGAAGATAATCAACTAAAATTTAAAATTATTGTAACGATCATTTAATTTTTACTTTTCTATATAACGAAGAAAGTAGGAATTAATCAAACTTATTAATATTTTTAATATTTTTATAAATTTATTTGTAATAAAAGAAATTTTTGAAATTGATAAATGACTTTAACAGTATAAAAAATTATTAGATAAAATTCTTTTCTTTTGGTATTATTAAAAAGTAACACCAAACTAGTTTCAACTGGATCTAATCCAGGTTTATAATAATATAAAATTGTTTAATTATCCAACTTCTGAGATATTTTCTCATTTGAAATATTACAAAAAAAAACTACTTTTTAAAGGTCAAAGAAGCCTCACTTCGAAGTTTAAATAGGACAAATCAGAACAATAATTTAACGGAAAGTTGTAACAATATGAAAATATGATTCCGATGCAGAAAATTTGAGATATCATAATAATTCCGACTTCCGACCAATGTTAGATGTATTATTCACGTATCAGAATGAAATCTAATGAATAAAAGGAATTACTGTAAATCAACAAAATAACAAGTAAATTTAAATAAATCAATGTGATCACTATGCTTTACTTAAAGAGTTACGTTGCCGATCTAAATAAACACGAAACAAACTTTAATTTTGTAATTTGCCTTTGGTAAACCGCTACCCATATCATGAAGAATATAAATAATGACATAAGATATTTGTAAATAGAATAATATAACGATTATATTCATAACATATCAACTTTACAGACATTTATATCATTTACATCAATTTCGGTGACATTCTAAATCGATGAATAAGAGATTTGCAAAATAAGGACACGCATTCATAAGATCAATTACCTGATTGATCTCAGGAAATTGCAGTTCTTGCATGATGGTATCAAATTCACTATTTAAACTTTTAAAACTTCTATTATTTCTTTTATCAATAATAATCTTCAACAAATTCTTAAACTGAGAAATTTCCTTAGAAAATGCTCTAATCCTATTAATAATCTCTACCAATTTCTTTAAATTTTCAAAATTTTTTGTTGTAAAAAAATCTTTCATTTTCTTCTCTATGATTTTTTAATTCGTCCCGAGCTGTAACAGCATGTTGATAATCTACATAAATTTTTATTAATTACAGCTGCTTGATAAACATCCGTTAAATCTTTATGCGATTGTTTTGCATTCTTAATAATTGGTTTAAATCGAAAAGTGTCTAAAATTTATCGCAAAAATTAATTTTTTAGTAAAAGTAATTTATTAATTTGTAATAAAATATAAAATGAACTTACCTAAATGATTCTCGGCATTCATATTTGCAGATAATTTTTATTTTATTTTATGAAGGAATAATTATTGAATGATAATAAGTAGTTGTGTTATGTACGTTAAAGAAAAAATAAAGTTTAATTTTTATAATTGATTACCGTAATGATCTTCCGGACTTTTTGATCGACACACATCCTATTTGAGTTAGAGAGGTAATTTGTAGATAGTTTTATAGTTTAGTAGTATAGACAAAAACAATGTAACGAAAATAGCATGTAGATCGATTTTAGCGAATAAAATAATAAAGTTTTTATTAAAGAAAATAAAGGAAATAGTTTTATTATAAATGATAAAAGAATACAATTAAATGCACAATTACTGCCTCTGTCGGCGCTCTGAATTGGCCCAAAGAGAAAAGAACTATCTAAAACAAAATGTTCAAATCCTATCGTTAATCAAGAGCGAAACGAAGCTTTTTATATTATAAATTCCTTTCCATGGCTTTGCTACGGCATTCTCTAGAACTTGCGGCTTGGATGACGGAATTACCAATTATTTGATCCCTAATGTCAAAAATGGTCATTTTGACATATATCTTTCATCTTACCAAGGGATCCGTATTGTCCTAAAGGTCCGAAATGTCAATGCGCCGTCATAACCGGTGATCTAATTTTGGCGCAGTCAAAACCCAAGGGTGACATGCATTTCATTGTTCTGTAATCAAATGTAGGGATTCAATTGCATTAATTTAGATGTAATAATAATTAATCATCACGCATTTTCACCTGTTCTTAACTTTTAAGAAGTATTTAAAAATGTAAATTTGTGATCTACTTGGTGTTTTTTCTTTTTTGCGCCTTTTTGTGCGCAGTGATGTTTTTAAGTTCTTCCTTTTTACAGCTAAATAATGTATTTACTTAATATTTATAAATGAAATTAGGAAGCTTGTAAACTTTTATCCAGAACTTTTGTTTTATTGAAATTTATGTTTCTTGCTTTTCTCTAAAAAAAAACTCAAAAGCATGTTTAATCGTCAATTATTTTTAAAAAGTTTCATTATATTCCTCTAACTTATCTTTTCTATTTTGTCTATTTTGAAATAATATAGTGGCGGCGTTCTTCGTGTTAATAAAAAATTTACCATGCAATAAATTAATAAAGTTGAAATTTGTGAGTATTCATAAATACTTAATATTTTTTATTACTTTCCTTCGTTTTCATCTCAATTTTTATTGTTCTTATATGTGCATTGGTATTTAAATAGAAAGCGGTGAAGGCACCTAGTACATATTATTGGTGTGCTTAAACAAATCGTTTATCCGGGAAATCTTAGAGTTCGTGTTAGTGCTAATAGGTGGCCCACTCGAGAAGAATTTCCTAAATAAATTCGTTTATGTTGTGTTGGACAGCCTTGTTGCACAGTGCCTTCCATCGTGAATGAGTGTATTTAGGACCAGAAGCTAGGTAGTTAGAATTCCTCTTTAAGAGGTCTGGCTTCCTTAGGTTCTTATGATCCATTTATTTAATATCCCAATGTTTCATATTTGACAATAAAACATGAGATTGGTGGATTTTTTTGAAAATTTCCTTTCTGTTTCTATTAGATATAATCGCATTTATTAAATTTTACAAAAATTTAAAATTTATTAATAAACATTTGTATTTCCTGAATGTTATAATTATACATTTTTCAATTATTTTTTGGTGTATGAACATTGTTTATTCCCTTTTGAACATTTTGATTTCCATACTCTAATAAATTTGTATAAATATATTATGACGATAGGTTAGTTAGGTTTACCGTATAGAATAATTATCATAGGAAATTGCTGCGCAAATCCGTTAACAATAATTATTTTTTTTAAGTTGAGTTGTAGTCATGCAAAATTAATATTAGTAAATATGGAATATCAAAGAAATATGACTGTTCATCTACGTTTATTAATTTATACATTGACAAGATTCCCTTGAACCCACATGAATTTATTTTTTAAAAAAAACGTTCTCCAAGCGATTTTTCATGAATTAGAGATATAGGAAAAAATCTGGCCTCGTCTCATAAAATGGGATGATCGGAACATTATATCACTCTAGAATTTAATTTATTTAGAGCAATAACAATTGAGATTACATGAATGATGCTAGACTTATTTATACGTTATTAACAGCATCAAAGATTATAAATTAGTTTGGTATTACTTTTGGAATCTGCTCACAATGAGTTTTATTACTCATATTATATGTGATATTTCACATTGGTAATTTTTTTCAGAACGCGTAATACTCATCTTGATAAAAATTATTCAAGGAAATAAGAACCTTAATAATACCTTTATTGAAAGCAAATTTGAAAATATAAAAAATATTAAATAAGTTGAATAGATATAAAATGGTTCAAAATCATACACTATAAGAAATAAACGAAAACAAAATGATGTTGAAAAAAATGTAAAATATGATAATTGAGCCGCTCCGCGGATAAATACTTTAACATCCATATATTTTCCAATTATCTAAAGTACCATGAAAGTGCCAACATTTATCCCCATCATTTTCGAATGGACCGCGCCACTTATCTTCTTCAGTAGAATATAGCACTCCGAAAACGAGCCAATATGTTTTTACATCTTCTGGGATATACAGATAATAACCATTGTGAGTCCATTGACCTCGATTGTCGATTCCATCTTTGTCCCATTCCCAGCCTTCTTCATCATGTATTTGGGTGGCTGCAGCTCGAGTAAAACAACCACGCTCAACCTTATTTTGTATCCATACTTTATTACCTACAGATTTATTCCATCCAACCAATATATTTAAAGTTATTAAAACAGAAGATTATTTATTTTAAATATTTTGTCACGATTATTCAAATTTACCTTCAATAAGCGTGAGCGTCATTGAAGTTACTAGGCCAAAGATGATTGCAATGATTATGGAAGATTTCATGACGAAAAATTATTTTTTAATACGAATAGTAAGGTGTTTTAATGAAGTTTGATTTGCATTCCTGAGGGAGTTTATATATAGTAAAATTATGTTATGAAATGATTTTCAATTATTCGAAATCTCAATAACATATGTAAATACTTTTAATTTTTTTTTGTCTAAATGTCCTATATTCATACATATAAAAAAGTTGATCCGTATTTTGTTTTCCAAGATTTTCCGTGAATGGCTTATTTTCACGGAATTTGTAATCTTAAATCACGAAAATTTTCATATAAATCATTTATACTATACGTATTCCGTGAAAGGCTCATTTTCACGGAAAATTTACGAAGACATTCAGCGAAAATTTTTATAGGGCATACGGAAACATATGGGAGGATTAATATGAAAAGGTGATTCGGAGTTTAGTATGATACGGATTAACAAAAAATGAAAAGTTTTACATTGTGAAAATAGAAACATTATCAATTGTATTTTTCGGCAATTTACAGAACAGACACATTATATCATAGGGACGATCTGGGTATCAGGATATCCGGATATAATTAAAACCAATATGGAGAGTGTAAAATAAATTAATTATCATCTTTTCGTTTTTGGTTTCAATATTAGTATCAAACCTGGTTCATTTAAAAAACTGAAAATTAAAAATGAATATCATTTATGGTGGGTTGGGTGAGTTAATTAAAATCCGATTTTTCTGATTTACGGATATTACTGACAATCTTCCAAGATATCTAAGACTCATCCATATATGGGGTGAGTGCTGGGAAAAAGGACCAAATCGACAAAAATTTTTTTTTTGGAAATAACAAATGATCTGAATCAGATGACCAAATCTACATCTATTTTACTTAGGAACTTTTTTTAAAAAAAAAAATCAATTTGGTCCATTTTCCCAGCACTCCGGATCTAACCAATATTCGAGTCTATAAATATATTCTCAGAACCATCCATTTTTTTTATGATTTAGGTTAGGTGTCTGGACAAATAATAAAATGAAAATAAAAATGTATTGAATATCAAATTTCGATATTCATTTCAGCATGTGGGAAATAAGCAAAATTTACTATATATAAACACACTGAGGAATCCTTAATCAAAATTTTATTATACTTATTAAAAAGAAAAACTATTCGTCATGAAATCTACCATAATCATTGCAATCATCTTTGGACTAGTGACATCAATGACGCTAACGTTTATAGAAGGTAAATTTGAGTAATCGTGACAAAATCTATTAATAATCATCAGTTTTAATAATTTAATTATATTGGTTGGATGGAATAAATTAGCAAATCATACTGTATGGATACAAAACAAGGCTCGGATTGGTGTTTTTACTCATGCTGCAGCCACCGAAGAAAATCAACAAGGCCACTTCAATTGGAATGATGGCGGATTCGCCAATGAAGGTGAATGGACTCACACTGGTTATTCTTTGAATATCCCTGATGAAATAAACACATATTGGCTCGCTTTCCAAATTGGTCTCTCTCTTGAAGACGATAAGTGGCGCGGTCCATTTAATAATGATAGGGATCAATGTTGGCACTTTCATGGTACTTTAGAAAATTGGGAAATATTTGAATGTTCTCCTTAATAATAATAATCCGAAGAAGTCCTTAGTTCAATATAATTATTATCTTATTTTCTACTGTACTTCTTAATTTTTATTTTATTTATCGATTTCATAACTACCTTTAAACTAATTTGTTAAAAAATAAAGATCCTGATTTTTTTGCTATTGTTACTTGTGATTAACAATTTTAAAATAATTAGTAAATATGATGAATAGTATTAAGAAATAAATAGTGTTTGACACATAAATCTGGTTAATTCATAGCGTGGTGATAATTTAAAATTGAAATAGTTTACGAGAAAGAATTTGTTAAACAAAAAGACTTCTCTAAATCGCAAATTTTAAAACAAGGATAAAAAGATTAAGTTAATTTTTGATTATGACAAATTTTATGCCTTACAAAACAATTAAATATTATAAAATGTATAAAGATTTTTTTGTATGCCGGGTAAAACAATAATACGTGCAAATTCATATTTTATGTTTTTTATGTTTTCAAGGAATGGGTCGAGAAAAATGGATTAACAAAATGCTCATCTGTCAAATATTTTTTTCTATGATTTTATATAAGCTGGATATATTAACTACATTATCACCAACAATATGCATTTTAATGTTAAGGACCCAAATGTTGTCCGAAATGACCACTTTGGATCATACCCCAAATGACCACCACTTCACCCAAATAATCTCTTCGAATTGTCTTGAATAGCCACTTCGGTTATCTCAAATTATCATTTCGGATGCTCAATTGTTTTAAGCGTGACAAATTCTGGAGTCGACTCAGTCAGCAGGCCGTTAGAGACTTTTCAGTCGACTCAGCCGTCGACTCTGACTCCAACGGCTGGTACTACTAAGCATATACAATTCGTGCATGTATGCGTAAAATCAAGGTTTTGAAGTTAAATTGGGATTATTCTTTGATGCATTAACTAGCATTGAAAAATGAATTTATACTATACAATAAATAATTTATAAAAAACACCCTTCATATTGAAATTCGTTTCTCGGCATTAACATTGTCCGTAAAACCCGGGTTGTCTGAAGTTTAACTAGTCGGGTCGGGTCCGGGTTATGTAAATACTGACCCTAATATTTGCAAAAGTTTATTTGCACTCTCGGGTCGTGTTCGGGTTTCTCGGAAACCCGACCCGACCCGACCCTTCGGAGCACTAGTCACAAATCCATAAAATAAAATTAGAATAAATTAATCAAAAAAAAAAATAAAAATAAAAATAATATAAAGAAAAACAGCCTATACCTTCAATAAATCATATAATGACAACCAACAAATAACCAATATTTGAGATCTCAAATACCTTTTATTTTATTTAATATGTAATCAATCATTTTCAAATCGCACGAAGCGATCTCCTGATCGACGTCATCAGACCAGATTTAATATAAAATAAGTAATGTAGATCAACGTAAATTCAGTTCAAAAAAAAATCATAATTCATTCATGAAACATGACTGCGCTTAATTTAAACGCTTGCGCCAGCGCTAATCGATTCTGTCATTTAGCAGTTATGACCATTTCGGACATTTCGGAACTTACTGTCAGATCTGACATGTCATTTCGGCCCCTTTTTGACATCGTTATTGATAATTTTGCCAAGTCCATCGGCCCGATTTCTGATTGTATCATCAATTATTGTACGTCAAATGTTAGCAGGATCCTAAAGAATAGACTAGAAAATGCTAAAGAAAAGAATTTGCATATATAAAACAAACTTTAGAAAGAAACAAAACAGGTTGAATTAAACTAAAACGTTTACTAAGCAACGCTTCCCAGAAGAGTCAAAGTTTGAAGGTTTCTGGACGAATCATGTTATGGCGTTAGAAAAGTAATTTTGACACTTGAAATTTGGCTTGTAAAAGGATCTTACCTTTAATTTTATAATCCTTGAAGGAGATGGAAGAGTATAATTGAAGGATATAAAGATTATTCTCGAATTAAATTATAGGAAAAGAATTAAAGAAATTAGAAAGTAGTTATTAGGTATAGTCAAAATACGTTTTATTATATTATTCGCGTTTTAGTTTTTAGTTATATTGTTCTTCTGTCGTTTTTAACATGATAAATTTTAATATTCAAAAATTTAAACGTACGCGTAAAAGATTTATGGAAGTGTGTATTACTTTGTGACTTAAACTTTATAATTTCAATATAATATAATAAATAGTATAAAAAGACAAGATAGTATAATCATACAAACTCGTTCCAAGTTAAACTATAATTGGTCGGGTCGAATTCTGGTTAAATAATTACTGACCCGAATAATTTATAAAAGTCAATTGCTCACTCGAGTTTTCTGAAACCCGACTTGACCAGACACTTATTTGAACCAAGCAAAATTAATAATATAAATATAAAAAAACTTTGGATTGTGAACTAAACACACAAATTTTTCATAACCTATTACAAAGGCATGATTATTGAATTATTTATTTATTAATTTAAAATAGAAAATATAGAAAATATAGAAAATAGAAAAATTTGTTAAATTAAGCAGATAGTGCAGATAGTACAAATGTTACAGATTAGAAAAAATACAACGTGTTTCTTCTACACTACGAAAAACGTATTCATTAAAAATTTTAACTTTCAAGATGCCGAATGGTCGATAAAGCAATAAAATGTTTTAAACAGATGACAGAAAAGCTTTTTCTTCTATGCCCCAAGCAGCAGCATAAGCTGTTACCTTATTAGAGGAACCTGTATTAAAACAATATTGAATTTTTTCCTCATGATAATTTTGGAGCACACTGGTGTAATTGTGCTGATCATTGACATAATCAATTACACTGTCATTTTCTTTTGCATACAGTACATATACTTGTATCGGTTTTCCATCTGATGCATATACCATTATTGCAATCTCTATATCATTTGACTGAGAACTGTAGGCCCCTTGCACTGAACAGGCTGTGGTAATGGGATCAGCAAAATTATCCCATTTTCTAATAGGATAATTAATACAAGTTGCATGTGGAACATCTAGATCAGATTCGACGGCGTGATAATGTTCAATACAAATTTCATCTGATTCACAAGCCTGATAAATTATGATTGTTTGATCTGGGTCGTCATCACGTTGACAATATACCATCAATTCGTTCATACTGAAGCAAAGTGAAGCTTTGTAATCAGGGTGGTGTTGGGGACAGTTGGGTAATGTAGTTTCTATCGTGGCTCGCTTGATTATGGGATTGATAATCGCATTTTCTAGAGGTGCTCCTACAGCTATGGTGACGAATGCAACTAAAAAGAAAGTTTATAATTTACACATGATGCAAATGATAAGACAAAAAGTGCTTTAAGTGTTTTTTTGTAAGAGTTATCGTTGTCAGAATAGATCATATTTATACATTTTATCAGGCTATGATATATAAATCCATTTCCTTTATTTTCTTTCATAAATTTAATAATTTACCTAAAATACTATAAATTTAAAATTTAAAATTAGCATTATGGAACCCTAATAGATGTCATAGTAAATTAAAATTTATTCTGATGAAATGTTAATTTTATACAAATATTGGATTCTTTTGGAACCGAAGAATTCTGTGATTTATCATTCAAAAAAAAAAAATAAGAATGTAGTGATCTTAAAAAATAATACATAAAGCTATCATATTTGAACTGTCCGAAATGATTATTTCGGATATCCCAAATTGGAATGCGCATTTGGAATATCCCATCTCAAATGTGAAGATCGTTTCTATGAGGCGCCGTACTGTTCAAAAGTCCAGGATTCAACCCTGGATGATCCGGGATTGAATTGCGAAAAAATGTATTTCGATCCCGGATGACCCTGATGATCTTTTGGGACCATCCAAGATTTTATCCAAAAATAATCCCAATGCGGATTAATTCCTTAAATTTCATCAGGGGTTATGTTTATCTTCCAGGATTTTAACCAAAAAAAATCCAGGATAGAATCCTTGACTTTTGAACAGAGCGGATATTCCAAATAACTGTTGACTGCAAGATTTACATTATTAAAAGATCTCAAAAAAATAGATCTTCAAATTTATAGTTGATTTAGTTGACAAATATGACAGATTGGTCATATTTGACCGATGATCCATATTTATCATACATCCATATAAATATTAGCTTTCACTAATTTAATATTAAATTTGTCGTATAAATACAATTTAACAAAATTCAATCTTTTCTTTTATTATTTTAAAACTCATAAAATTTTCCAACTCTTGCCATTGTCAACACCAATTGTTATAGCTTTTATGTTCTGCATAGATTTTCTGGAAGTATCAATAAATCGAAAGCTCAAAATAATCATACTGCAAAAGTTCTTGACGACATTGACGCAATTACTCACATTTTTTCATGTAGTTCTTGAAACTTTTCAAATCCTATGTTTTAGCTAACCATTATAATTTATTTTAAAATCTTGGAGAGTTAACTATTTTAAAATCCTTTGTCGATTTTTCTTCACTTTAAATTTCCTAATTAAAATAAACCTGATTTCAAATATCATTCGATGATATTATCAGTCTTTGAAAAAAATATTATGATGGTTAACGAAGTTTTTAATGAAACAACCCATATTATAAATTGACATTATACTAAAAATTACTCTTTTTGTTGAACTATTTTTATTCAACTTATACAAATTAAATAAAATTTAACGAAGCTTTACATCAATCAAATGAAATAATAAGATGCAGCCCATTGCTTGGTGTTATCGTTTTTTAACAGTAATTAATGATGTATTATTTGATAATTTTTATGTTTATACAGCAGCTCAGCTGTGTGTGATATGTGTGATATAGTGTTAAATCTGGATTATCCTGATTTGGAATGTGCTAGCAAACCTTTAGAATGACATTTCAAGGATTTAAGATATTTATATTTATTAATTAAAAATTTATTTATTAAAATTTGTAAAATTTAATTTAAATTTTTTTTTTAGAAATCACTCATGACAAATGGATCAATTGAAATTAGTGATTTTTTGTTATTATTACAAAAAGAAATACCTGAACTTGCAACAAAAAAAAATGAAACTTATTAATGTAAAAAAATTAAATTTCAATAGTTTATTTTATTAATAAATATATACAAATAATAGTAATAGATATAATCAAATCATACAAATCATACTAATTTTTAAATTTTATGACCTCTTATTATAACTTTATATCCGACAGTCATAAACTCATGACCTTTCTCACTCACACAATCATTCCATATTATATTGACCAATAGGAATCGAACAAGTTTACATCAGATAAAATTTCAAACAATTATACATTGTTAGCCGGAAGGCTAGAAATAAAACTTAGATGATTTATTAATCACAATGACTTTATCACAATCATACCTGTATGAAAACATGGGAAAATGTAATAATAAATGAATATCAAATATCTTTATTGAACTCTTGATTTATTCACTAAACCCTATCTCAAGTTTCTTTTAATTCAAGGAAAATACATACTATTTATAATAAATAAACTAATAAAAATATAATGAGATAAATATATCTAATATAGTCCAATGCAAAAAGATTGATACACCTATATGTTTATAATAAAACTTTTTTTTTAAATTTAATGTAAATTATTAAATAATTTTATTTATAATTTAAGTTTTAAGATATAATTTAATATAAGCTTTATTATAGTTTTAAGTTCAATACAAAAAATTTTATTAATCATCAATATCATCAATCTCAAAATCTTCGTCATCACTATTGGCCAATAATATATTGTCATCTAAATTCTTATATTTTTTGGCCTTATTAAGTGCCCTTTTTCAAAATCTGACAATAACTTTAGAGGTAATCTTTTCTTTAAAAACATGCAATAATTTATCTCTAATAGCTAAAAGATTAGAATAGGAGCCAGTTCTAGCAACTTCACCTTTTACAGTTGACCAAATTCCCTCAATCAGTTGAAGTTCACAATGGTAAGGCTGAGTGAAAAACAATTTATGGTTATATTTTGCAGCTATTTGAACGCACTTAAAAGGAACCTTATTTTTGTGTAATTTTATTAATTCATAAAGTTCTGCCTTGTTAGAATTTTCTAGAATATTAACGCTATTTGATAATAACTATTTAGTCATTGTATTCTTTTTTGAGTTTGATGTTAGCACTTGTTCAACTCGGAGCTTGTGATACCTAGCACCATCCATATGAATATCAACTGATCCATAGTGTTCTTTAATGTTGACGCAAAGTTTATCAAACAAGTTTTCAAATATTTTAGCTGTAAAATTGCCATGGTAATCAACTTGATCAGCTACAATATTGGAATTTCAAATGACATCAGGAATATTATCCCAGGCATTAGCATTAGCCCATTTTCTTCCTCTTGATGAAGGTGGTTTAATTGAGGGATCCCATAACAAAAGAGAATTAGGAACAATTTTGCCAAAAAGTTTATTAGAATTACCATTACACATTACAATTATCGCACTAAAAATAATGATTAGAGGTCTGTGTCTAGGTGAATATACAACCCCATGACTTGTCACCCAAGTACGACCTGTAGTATAATGTAAGTGGCAATATGATTCATCTAAGAATACTTCTGGTCTAGAAGAGACATTATTTTGCCCTGCAAATTTTTAAAATGATACCGTAAATAACGACCACGAAATGCAACATTTTGAGAAAATTCATGCAATATATTTCAACGTTCACCCTGACCAAAATAATATCTTAGCTTGTGAAGTATACGAAGTAACTGCCATTTTGAAAGTGTATAGTCATTTTCTTCAAGCTCCTGTCATAATTTATTTGTTGAAAGTGACAAGCCGGAACGGTTAGAAGACATAATAAAAGTACATATAACTTCAACAATATTATCATTAAGTTCTTTTTTTGGTCTTTCATATATTTTTTGTGGTAACTATTCATCACTTTTATCTTTATTGTACTCAGAAATTACTCGCATAACTATTGCCTTCCCAATTCCAAGGACCGTAGCAACCTTCTTGCGTAATGGTAAGTCTTGATGCTACTTCTTACTCTGTCAGGTATCAAAAAAGTATTAATAGACACGAATGACCATCTTTTTTTCATTACTAGTCAGGTAGCTTCAGTCTCGTTCTAAATCGTCCATTTGAAAAGAAAAAACAGTTAAAATTTTTTTTATTTTAAAGTTTATAACCATCCTTACCTTATATATAATTCATATAATTATGATGATCAATTAGTGAAGTTTTGTGTCACACAAAAAAATCAGGTGATGATCTTTGTGTATCAATCTTTTTGCATCAGACCATATAATAAAATATAAAATAAAATATAAAATATATTAAAAATAATAATTATATGTGATATCATAAATATAAAAAATAATAATAAATAAACTAAATATATAAATCAGATTTGCAAAATCAAAAAAAATAAATAAAAATCAAAAAATCAATCTAATTAGAAATTATGTAGATCCTTTAATTTTATAATTTTATGATCTAATTTAGTAATCATTTGATAATTTTTAATATTGAATTTTTAATTAATAATAATAGTAATAACATAAAATAAAAATACTAATTATAAATTATTATTTCTTAAATATTTTAAATATATAAAATTATAAATAAATATAATTATTTGCAATAAATTCTTTCTAATTTATTTTTATAAAAAATTAAAAAATTTTTTAAATTAATTTTATAAATATTTATAAATATATAATATTATAATTTTTTTTTTAATAATTTTGAATAATTTTATTATAATTGATTTATAATTATTTAATATATAATATTATAAAATTTTTTATTATTATAATTTTTATAATTAATAAGAATTTTATAAATTTTTATTATTAATAAAATATTTATATAAAATATATAATTTTTATTAAAAAATTAAAATATTAATTTTGGTAATTATATATAAAACTAATCATTTTAATTTATATAATAATTATTATTTTATAGATATAAAAAGAAATAATTAATAAAAAAGTAGGGTTTTTTAATAATATTAAATTATTATAAATTTTATATTTAAAAAATTATTAAGAAAAATTATTATTTATATAATAAATATATTTTAAATTTTATTAAAAATATATAGTTATATTTAAATATATTGCAAATACAAATTTTAAAATAGCAATTAAGAACGTGTAGTATTACTAAATTATTTATAACAAGTTTATTTAATAGAATAAAAATTGTTACATAATAATATTGTAATAGAAGAAACAACTGCAAATCATCCGACGGAATAAATCACTTGATTTTACTACGCCATAATATCTGTCCAATCTGCTGATCTTGGCAGATCTACAAAATATGCTAAATCTGCGCGAAACACCAAATATACCATATATGCCAAATATATGGAAAATGATAGATATGCTATAAATAAAGGTTATGCGAAGACCTAGGAAACGCCGGAACTTTCTTTTTCATTAATAATCAATTAACATTAATAATCAATTATATAGTTTAT